>JAXQQM020077691.1:0-14107 GCA_034641835.2 Pinus albicaulis
AGGAGAAGTGGAGCAGTGGGTGCAGAGAATCAGCGTATTAAAGGTGAGATGATAAGGGATGTTTAGAGGGAGCAAGGCAAGGCAAGAGTCCAGTAGTAGCGAGCAATGCATTCATTGCATGGGCTAATGTGATTATAACGTAGTGCAAGTTGGCTATTACGTGTGCGTAGCTGTATAAGGTGGTTTCAGGAGGATAGCACAGAGGCTAGCGATAGAGCTTTAAATGATGAGGAAGATACCAAAATGATTTGTCTATCAAAGAATGGCAAGAGTTTTCTAATTGTGTCTAACAACAACCGAAAGGCAAGAAATATCTTTGGCAAAGACAATGTAGCAAGACGGGAGAGGGAGTTGTAGTAAAGATGTGGCAATGGTGGTGGCAGCGTCATGGGCAGAAGTACGGGAGAGCAACAACAGCGCAGTGATGAAGGGCAACAGGCCAAGTATCAACATTGAGACCCACACTAGAGATCAGTGTAGAGCTTCAGGGTGAACCAGCATTGTACTAGAGCACATTCCTTGCTAAGAGGGAGTGTTGAGTTTTTTGAGTGTTGGGGTAGCATTGGATGTGCTCTAGCTCCAAAAATTTGTGAAGGGAATAGAGTACATGAGATATCCAAGACACGGAAAGGGATTTAGGAAATTCTATTCAGTTTGGGAGATAATTAATTAATTAATTTATATTTTTAATTAAGGACCCTAAGTCTAACTTAGGAAAATTAAAATATTAAAGGCAGTTAACTTAAACATGTGATGGAAATGACTTAAGTTACATGGATCAAGCTTTCTTTTAATCTGAGCCATCAATTCAAGATTAGATGATGGTCGTTGGTTTCCCAATGAGAAAGTATAAAGGAAAGGCTTGGGGGTCAGTTGGAGAACACACACACGGAGGCAAAACACTAAACTAAGCTGGAATTATAGGGTTGGTTTTCTAAGAATTTCCAGAAGTATTCAAGCTCCAGCGAGGGTTAGTATTGGCTAAGGGGATGATCTGGTCCCAGAACCAAGAATCAAAAAGAGGCAAAGAAGCAACAACCAGGAGCAGTGTAGAGGAAGTAGAGGCTACGTAACGCAAAGAGTTTAAGTTGCTACGCAGTCCTAGAAAGTGCAGCGTTTAGGCTTCAAGGGCCCATCAGGGTTATGCAGAGGCCATCCAAGACATCATAAGGACTGTGTCACCTATTATGGGGTTATGCAACCCTCTCTTGAGTAGCGTAGGGTCACGCAGAGGCTAGCAGGGTTGACG
This sequence comes from Pinus albicaulis, assembly GCA_034641835.2. NCBI lineage: Eukaryota > Viridiplantae > Streptophyta > Pinopsida > Pinales > Pinaceae > Pinus > Pinus albicaulis. Next base: position 1,250 of record JAXQQM020077691.1, read on the forward strand.
CAGGCAGCTTCAGAGCAGTGTTAGGGTTTCTAGAGGTAGAAAGTGGACGAGTTCTGTAAATCCCATTTTAGGGTATGAATCAGTCTAGTTTTCAATCTCCAGAACAATAGGTATAGCTGCAGATCTTATTTTCTCTGTCGGGTTAACCAATTAGGTGCCCATATTTGTTGAATTGAGAATCTACTTAATATTATAAACCCTCCAACTGCCAAAAGACCTGTTTTCCCGCATTGGGTTTTTCCAGAGACAGTTGTCTAGAAAATCTTGTGTGTCACTTTGTTTATGTGCATGTATTTTTTTTTAGATATGAATCGGTGAAGAACCGTTATGTGTTTACTTTGATGTTAATCTGAATTTTCAGCATTAATAACTTGATTAATTAGGAGAAGTATAACCAAACCTAACAATAGGGTTTTTGCATAAAGTCATATTCAAAAATTTTCACATAGCTTCTTAAAAAATGAAACAAGCTCTGAGTGCAGTTCCTTGTCTTGTGTCAAGTCCTTAAAAAATGAAACAACATGTCATGAGCATAGTTCTTTTACTATGTGAACCTCTTTAAAAAATGAAATAGGTCCCTATGAGCATAGTTCTTTTACTGTGTCAAGCTCATTAAAAAATGAAACAAATCCCCTTCTAATTCAAGTCTTGGATTTGATCTCGTAAATTCCTAGTCTAGTCTTTCAGTTGATCTCGTAAATGAACCTTCATTCCATCCACCCATTAGTAACCAATAGTCTACTTCGGTGAATGAGATGAAGCTTAGGGGGCATGTACCTCGAATTGAGTCAATATGTTGGGGGCATGCAAAATTTTCAAGCATAGTTTCCCATGTTTCAAGCTTCTTTAAAATATGAAACCATTCCTATACACCTCTCGTGATTTCCCTTTTATCTGCCTCTTCTACCATATGAGCCTTGGTTTTCTCATTCCATCGTCACTATCTGCTTGGCCAATCATACGCTCTCACTTGATTGTTTTACCCTTTCCCTAGGAACCTCTATGATGAGTGGTCTTATTAGCCAACCTCTTGACCTTTACATGTTTCAAGTAGTTCCACCATCACCGGAACCAATTGCTACTTTTTATACCACTCATTCCTCCAGAAGGAGTCAACTTTAAGCTCTTTCATGACTCTCAAAAAATGAAAAGATCCTTGAGTACTTCTCATTTTGAACTCGTTAAATTAAATGAATTGACGTGGTGTCAGTTTACCCATTTTTTGGGCTGTGATTAACTATTTATGAAAAAGGAATACCTTGATCAAGCATGGTCAAGAATTTCTCTGGGATATTGTTTCTACCTTTTCGGATTCGAGGGACGATTTACAAAAAGGGACCTATTGGAGTTTTATTTTATGTCTCTTTTTAAAACTCTCTAAACATGAAAAAGACGTCGAGTTACTCTTATGTCAAACTCGTAAAAAATTAAACGGTGAAATACTTGTCACAATGACGAGACCGAGTTACTCTTTCCTAGGACTCATTAAATTTACTAGGATGGATTCATTCGAAGAATGAACTTATACACTAAGCATATGCTATCCTCTTCACACTTGCTATAAAAAATAAAGAGGCACTCGTTAGCAATAACGAGGGAAAATTGAAAGTGGAACATCCTATGTGTTTTTAGGCAGCATGTTTCTCTTGAACATGACACTCATCTGCATTTCATGTCGGGTTGGGGATATCCTTCATTCGCAATATTCTTTCCTGGGTTTTGGAAATTCATTTGCCTCTCATTGATCATTATCTGCGGTCATCATGACCTCTTGTCCCATTTTGAGTCAAATGCTACCACACTCTGAAGTCGTGTTGCTAATATGTTCAAGAGAAGTAATTTTTGTCAAAGTCAAACATCCTCTACTTATTTGACCCTCTTTTCAACAGTCCTGAATCACTCCTATCATCTTGAGAAATCCTTTGTTTCCTGTCGATGATGTGGGAATAATTATGGCCCTCCTTCGACAGATCACTTCCTGTCGACTTCAGCTCATTATCTGGGAAGATGATTTAGAAGCTCCTTTTCAGTACCTTGGAGCTTGTATGCCTTAATGGCAAGCTCTTCGTGTTCTACAACAAGTTCTCATCACTCGACTTCGATCGAATTATTTTGAAAGTGTTCGACTTCAACTCATTTATTCATACTTATAGATTGTGTTTTCATACCTTGAGGGCCATCGTTATTATTGGTGGTTTCTCTCGTGCCTGTTAATGGTTTACATCATTGACCGGTAATCAGGTGATTTCTACCATGTTCAACATCAGTACATCTATTCACATGGTTATATCCGTACAGTGGATGCATCGAGATATAGATAAAGATCCTCGATCACATCTATTCTTATCCAGTCTGCGTGTAATTATTGAGTGTTCATGATTGTACACATGATCCTTTCTATATACAGATGGTTGTGAACATACCATAGATCCATTTCCATGATCTCCTTCAAACGGATGGTTGCGACCATGCCGTGGGTTCATGTGTTATTCGATGCCTATTTAGAGATATGTTATTAGGCATATTCATATCAGAGATATCACATATCGTATTGTGTTTGATTTGGCAGGTCTCCCAGTGGTATTCGTAGTCTTTGCCTTGGTTCGTAAAGCATTTCACCCATCACTCCCTGTTATGCATTCATGCTGTAGGGGGCATCTATTATTTGTCACCCTATTCACTTCTCAACCCTTACCCTGAAGTGCCCTGTGATTAATTTTTTGCAGTATATCCACCTTGGAAAAATACATCGTTGTATCCTTTAAAGACCAAAATAAAATTGCCTTGAAGAATTTTTGAAGAAGCTTATGTCAAAAACTAAATTTTGGGGTCAACGCTTTTCCCCAGTTATCTACCCGTGTTGATGGCGAGTCGCACATTATAACATAGCGCTGTCATTGCCCTTCTAATTAGCAAAACAACGTTGAACCCTTTCTGGCAATGTTTCCTCAAATGGAGGAGAAGGTTCGAGCTTTAGAAGCTTCCAAGACGACGAGCTAGATATTGTTCTATGGAGATATGGTCGAGCTCTCTCATTTGGAGCTCTTGATCTTATCAATAGGGGATTATCCTTTGAGAAGTGGGCCTTCCTCCTTCTTTCATGGGCTCCTAACTCCATCTCCCTTCCTATAAATTGATCCCCATCCCTCCACTACTGGTTGGTCATTGTTGGGCTGGTCTGATCATTAATCCTTCATATTCTTATGCCGTGTTAATGCCTAAATTTCCATTAGGGAGAAGGATCACTTGAAGAACCTCGATTTGGACTCAGACTACACCAAAGGGAGGTCTCCAACATCAAGGCCATGGTTGTAAGCTTTCTCTTTTATATTATCAATAATACATCTAGTGTTTCACTTTCTATATTTGTTTTAATATTCATACAGGTATCCTAATGCTCCTTGATATGTTAGGTAGTTGATATTCAATGTATGCTTTGTATTGGATCACATTTGTTATTGTCTCTTGATCTTCTGCAGTATTCAAATTCCACCAGTAGCGAGGATCGAGCCTGAAGGATCGTGGATCGAGGCCTTCATCAAAGGGTTGAGCATAACATCAGGAAGAGGTAGGCCTTTTCCCTTTTCTCATCCTGCTTTGAATATTAGCTAAGAAAGTGTCCAATAGATATTCTCGTGCATTTCTAGACCCACTCTAGGGCTAGAGAGATCGCCTTTGTCCGCAGAGGGGATTGTCTTCACAACACACACACAAAGGCAAGTCAAAAATTTCACTTGTAAGTACCAACGAAGCCAATAAATTGATCAGTTCCAACAAGAAGTATGTTTTATTGTTTTTAAGAGAAAGTCATCCTGTAGAAGAGTCAATAAGAGCAAAGGCATCCCTAGAGGGACATACTAAGAAACATAAACAACAATTGGAGTATTTGTTACAGGTATACATGGATGTGTTCTGAGAACCAAAATACTTACCACCTAAGAGAGAAGTGGAGCAAGAGATCCAGCTATTTTTAGACTCCCCATTGCCAAAGATTGGGTTGTAAAAGTAGTTTGTTGTAGAAGAAAGTGACGTGAAGAAATAATTGCAACAAATCCTAGAATAGGGTGTCATTCGACCGAGTACATCACCCTGTGAGTAACCCATCATCATTGTGCCAAAGAAGGACGAGACTTGGTAGATGTGTATATATTACATGGCATTGAACAAAATCACGATCAAGAACTTATACTCCCTACCCAAGATAGATGATCTATTAGCTCAATTGCAACAAGCAAAATACTTCACGAAGCTAGACTTGAAGTCTGGATATCGCCAGCCTTGATTCAAAGAAGAAGATACCTGTAAGACCCCCTTTAAAACCATGAAATGTTTGTATGAGTGGTTAGTCATATCATTCGTCCTATATAGTGCACCAACTATGTTTATGATATTAATGAATTATGTACTACTCCCTTTTGTGGATTCATTTGTTAATGTCTATTTGGGTGATATACTGGTATATAGTGCTACCTTAGAGGAGCATATTTCAAATTTGACGTAGGTGCTAGAAACATTGAAGAAGCACCAACTGCTAGAAAATCTCAAGAAGTGCGAGCTTGCGCAACAATATTGGTGTATCTAGGGTATGTGATCGATGGAGGAGAGATGAATATATATCTTTCCAAGATGGAGGCCATTGGGAAATGGTTGATCCTTACTAATGTTTTTGAGGTAGGGAGTTTCATTTGGGAAACACAATACCTTAGGAAATTCATAGCATCATTTTCAGTGGTAGCAGCGCCACTCCACACCATAACAACAAGTGGCAAGAGTTTCCAGTGGGGAAAAGGTCAGCAAAATGCTTTCAAGGATATAAAGAATAAAATTATTCAAGCACCATTTTTGGCATTACCAAACTTGCAGTGACCTTTTGAAGTGGAGAAAGATGTGAGTGGGTACGCTATGGTAGTTGTCTTGATGCGAAGAAGGTGTGTATGCTACCATTTTGAAGTATTACATGGGACATTTCTTAACTACCCTACCTACAACAAGGAGCTCTATGCCGTGGTGCAAGATATGAAGAAGTGGAAGCATTATTTGATAAGAAAGGAGATAGTAATCCACACATATCACCAACTATTACAGTACTTGCAGGACTAGAGTAAGCTACAACAGGCCGTAAATTACAAGTGGATGGGGTTTTTTTACAACAGTTTCATTTGGTGATCAAGTATAACAAGGGAAACACAAACACGTTGGCTGACATACTTTCAAGGTCACCCACATCAAAAATCATAGCTTTGGAGACTCTTATGAACATGGAGCCATTCACCCATGACGCATAAAAAGAGGCATATTCAGAGGATGAGGACTTCAAGGAGGTGTATCAGTAGTTGTAGAGTCATATTCATGTGCACGATGGTGACAACATCGTTGACTACCATCTCCAAGATGGGTTACTCTATAAGTTGCATAAGCTATGTGTTCCTAAAATTGAGAGATTTCAACTAGTTAGAGAGGCTCGCACCTCCAAGGTTGTAGGGAACTTTGGTGTATGGAAGATCGTGGCTAGCCTTCAGAGGTATGTGTATTGTCCCAAGATGCAAGCGCAGGTAGCTAGGTTCATAAGAGGATGCATGCCTTGTTGTGCCATAAAGCCTAAGTATAAGATACATGGCATTTATCGTCACTTACTTGTACCTACTTGTCCTTGGGAAAACATTTCCATGGAATTTGTGGGAGGTTTACCAACAACTAGGAAGGGACACGACTACCTGTTCATGGTAGGTTATAAGTTCAGTGAGATGTGTATAATTATGCCCTGTAAAAATACCATCAGCAGGAAAGAAGCAACAAACTTGCCTTTGGACAGGACTCGGTGCACTTTTGGATACCAAGTAGCATTATTTTCGTGATGGATACAAGATTTCCTAGTGCATTCTAGGCTACATTGTGGGAGAATATGGACACAAAGTTGAAGAGATATACATCATTCCAGCCATATATAGATGGGAAAACATAAGTAGTCAACAAGACTTTGGTGCAAGTTTTGAGGGGATACAACCAAAAGCATCCGAAGTCGTGGGATGAAAATCTAGTATATATACGACATTCTTACAACAAATCAGTCCACACTTCTACACGAAAGTCCCCATTTGAAACTTGTTTTGGATATTTCCCACCTTCACCTTTGGATATTGCATATGAGCAACAAGGAGGAGTGAGGGAAGATCTTACAAGAGATGGTTTGATGGTTGATAAATTTATAGAGAATATCAGGGAGGTCCATCTATAGGTACAAGAAACACCGCAAAAGTCATAGGAGAAGTATAAGGCAAGGCATGCTCAACACACAACAGAGAAATCGTTCAAGGTGGGAGACAGAGTATGAATACAACTGAACAAGGAGAGGTTGTATGGGCTTGGTAAGAAAATCAAGGCCCCAAGGTATGGTCCCTTTTAGATACTGGGAAAGGTGGGTGATAATGCTTATTGACTCAGTTTATCACCATTTATGTGCATTTACTCATTTGTGAATGTAGATAATTTGAAACTCTACGAGCCTTCCATGCTAAATTGGGAAGAGGAACATGTCCTACCTTTTATGGAGGATTTGGCACAAGATGCTCAGGTACAGTTGACAAAAGATACATTTTTGCAGAAGAGGTCCAAAACTACAAGACAGGGGCAGTATGACCTTTGGCAGATTGGGTTGAAGGGACAACTTCCAGGCAAAGGTAAATGGTACATCAAAGAGAAGGTGGAGGAAAAATTTCCTCACCTCATTCAGTATAAGCTTTTGGGGATGAAAATCCTCCCAAAATGGGGAGTCGTGATATATATTGGATCATTATATTGTTTGTCATCCATCTCGATGCATTCAGAGTGGAAAAAAGTGGGATTTTACTTACGGGGCCTAGCTTGGAAAAATGGGGTCTGAAACCTTCCGAGAGCGTTTGAAGGCATGAAATGACGTTTTTTGGGGGTAAAAGCTTTTCGCTTTAGTATAACACCTTTTCATGCTATTCTACACAGAGATAATTTGAACGACGCAAGAAGCATGTCGATCGGAGTCCGTATGAGAAATTTATGTCACTTAGATGTTGACCTTCATGTTTTCACCACCATGGTTCGAGCGGATGTCATGTCAGACCCCATTATTCATGGAAAAGGGGCTAGTCACATCATTGTGATGTAAAATTCTCTATATTGTAACTCTAGTTAAGAGTTGAGGTAGTCAAACCTAACCACTAGTAGGCTATTGGGTTTTGTTATAACCGAGCCACTAGGAGGAAGATGCATTCCATTATTTCGAGTGTGTTTGTTCCATAGTTGAGAAAATATATCCAAGAGGGATATGAAATAGAGCACATAGAGAGTATTTGTGCATTGTAGTAGCCCACGGGCCACGGACCATTCTTCTTTGTACCTGCAACCAATTTTATAAATAGATAAAGAGACTGGAGCAACCTCACCTTCCAGTTGGGTTTTTCTCCCGAAAGGGTTTCCCATACCATATATTGTGTCTTATGTGTGTGTGAGCTTTTATCTAGTCGTTCTATATTTTATGTATAATTTCCATTTGCATGCATACACTAATTACAATAAAATCTATAGATCTAGAAATTTAATAAAACTGTAATAGTGTAGAATTCTAGATTTTTAATATAATATTATCAGATCCGTTGTGATGAACTGTCGAGTGGATTATCCATGGAAGTTTACATATAATTGGGGGTGGGAGGGGGGACCTCTCTAGGGTTTAAATATGTAGCGTTTGACTATAAGATGCCCTCTGCTAATTATTATCTCATATCCACTCAACCTTTTCAAAAGTATAACTTATAAGATGTTGAAAATTTAGAAAGAAATGGCTTCTTTGACTTGTGCCTTAGTCAAAGATTCCAATTTGAATTCAATCTCATATATGCTTGAGTTAGTTTTCAATTAAAATGTGTGATATGGCCTATCATAGAGTTATTGTCAGTTAATTAAAATTAGATGACTTTCAGTGAGTTGTGGAATAGTTGATGGCTAAAATTAGTTATCTAGTGGAGTTAACTCTAGTGTTTGTTAGTTAACTGATCTCTAGTTCTAGAATAGAAATATTTATGAGTTTAGTTGAGTAGTGGACTTTCTGTTAACTCAACTTACTCTCAATTAACCAGTTGCAGCTGCTAAAATTAGCCCTAGTAGGTCATGCAATTCGAATTTCCTATTGAGATTGAATGAAGGCACAAATTGTATTTATTATGTGAAAAATCTATAATGAAGAATTCTACTGCAGCTACTGATTATATTTCTTCTATTGCATTCTAAAACATAATTATTTAAAATGTCATTGTGTTAAATAAAAAAATAAAATATATTGCAGACTTCACGATCAATAAACAACATAAAAGAAATAGCACAAGTATTCACACATAGACACCGTTATTTTTGGACAATTGTCCCCGGAAAAACCAATTCGGGAAAACCAGTGTAGCAAATCTGAGGGTTTCTTTATTATGCATAAATTCTGAGTACACATGTGTGATTGTAATTATCAATCAATCACCCGAATAAATCTGATGAGAATAGGATTATGAGACAATTTTCACTTCACCAAGAAGTTCTGGCACTGACATGCACCCACATTGAGTAGCTCTGCATAATTTATGCGCATTGACTGTGTCCCCCACACTGTCACTACATCACTACTGCTGCTGCTCATTGTGAATTCCTTGGTGCTCACTGTTGTGTGATACTAGAGTTTTATTCCCTTCCAGAAATTCCCTTAGGATACTGGATGAACCCTCAGCTGCCTCTCCAACTGAAATCGAAACTCCCTCTGCTACTCTGCGTTGTCCTAGCGTAACTACTGCTTGACTATCTCTGCACTGCTGCTATGGCTCCCTTCTCTCTTCTCTTCCTATACTCTCTATCCTTCAAAAAGTATCCCTCCTAGAGATTTCACCTTCCCCTCTCTGCAATCGAGAATCACTTTGATTCTTCCTTTGGCTGAAGAAATCGATCTCTAGATTCTTTCTCCGTCTGATATGTTTTCCATAGGCCCCTCACCCTCCTTCTTATAATCCTTCGCTGACCCTTCAACAGCCAAGATTAAAACATAATAAAGGGCTAATATTAACTTGGAGGTGATCCATGACTTTATCTAGAAGATTCACAATTTTTTAATTAATACCATTTAATTAGTCAGTTTCCCTAAGTTTAGACTTAGGAAAACATTAAAAAAAACGATTAATTAATTTAATTAAATCATCTCTAAGTGGAATTTTCCAAAATCCTTTCTAGGTATTATGGAATACATGTGTCTTAGCCTACATACAAAGTTACAAGGCTGGGGCACATCTGATGCTACCATAAATCAACATATTATGGTACACAGGTTTTTATGTGCAGAGCTTGAGAAGCAATCAAATAACTTATCTTGGGAATTACGCAAGGAAATAGGAGAAATTCCTATCTTTTAGGGGGAAAATTGCGCTGTGAAATAGGAGCTCCTAGTAGGCCTTATTTGCCTAAGTGTTGGGCAAGTCTTGTAGAGAGTTGATCATTATTGCAACAAAGCTTCAAGATTGAAGCAACTTCTTTGTAATATATTAGATTGCTTAGTTGGTTTAACACAAGCAAGTGGGTTTTTCTCCAATTGGGTTCCTCGGAAAAAATTATTGTGTTTTATGTGTGATTGTGTTTCTATTCGTTGATTTCTTTCTGCAGAATTTTGGTAGAGAAATCTTGTGCCTCTTGCAGATCAGTTTGCTTGTTATGCAACCAACTCACAAAACAATAGAAATAGTAGATCAACGACTTCAAAAATATCCTCTTCAAGGGGAAAACCTACTTTACATTACATAAATGAACAATTCTTGGATGATCCAAATGAAAAAACCTCCTTTCTATATATAGGAGTCTAAGGAGTGACAATATAATCAAAGTCGACATTCCAATAATAATGTAAGGGAACAACAATAAAAATAATGGGCTTTTATGGGGCACAATAATAACAATATGGGGACTACATGGGCACAATAATAACAATAAGGGGGCTACACTAATAATAAAATTAAGGGGCTACACTAGTATTATAGGTAACTAACATGCCTTTCTCCTTCAAAAAAGTGTTTTCCTCGACACTTGAGTAGTTCTGGATGCTTTTGTATAAAATTTTCATCCTCCCATATTGAATCTTCAGCTGGTAAGCTCTTCTAGTTGACGAGATACTCTGAAATTGATCGGTTTCGTAGCTGTCAAGTTCTTGTTTTTGTGTCTGCTTTAGGTTCCAATATGGTTTTTCCTTCCTTGTCAAATTTTAGAAATATTGTTTGAACTAGAAGCTTCTCACCTATAACCTTATCTAAGCACAAAACATGGAAAACTGGGTGCACTTGGGAAGATGTAGAAAGCTCCAATTTGTATGCCATTGTACCAATATTTTGCAACACCTTGTAAGGACCATATTACTTTGGTGATAATTTATTATCTTTCTTATCTTGCTTGAGGGAAATATGTTTGTATGGTTGTAGCCATAAAAATAACCAGTTGCCTATGTCAAAAATTCTTTCGTTGTGATGCCAATCTTCCCGTTGTTTGATTTGATTCTGCACCAAAGTGAGGTTATCCTTTAAGAGTTGGAGAAATTTTTGTTGATGCTCGATGTGATCTTCCACTACTTGAAGTTTAGAATTTTCTCTTAAATATGATATGATGAACGGTGGATGATATCCATAAAGTGCCATAAATGGGGTAGTTTTTGCTGTAGTATGGAAGGAAGAGTTATACCACCATTCAGCCAGAGGGAACCACTTGACCCATTGCATTTTCTTATTAGATACAAAGCAACGAAGATATCCTTCCAAACATATGTTCACTATCTCAGTTTGCCCATCAAATTGAGGATGATAAGATAAACTATGAGCTAATTGAGTACCCACACAATAAAATAATTTCGTCCAAAATTTTCCAGTGAAAATGATATATCTGTCGCTTATAATAACCTTTGGGTTTCCATGTAGCTTTTGAATTGTTCCATAAATGAAATAACAAATGTACTGGATTTAAATGGATGATATAATGCACAAAAGTGTGCATAATTGGTAAGTCTATCAACTACCACCATGATGACACTCTTTCATTCGGACTTGGGTAAACCTGTGATAAAATCCATTGAAAGCCCCTCCCAATGTTGACTTGGAATGGATAAAGGTTGTAACAGATCTGGGGTCTTAATTGTCTCAACTTTATTTTGTTGGCAAACCAAACATTCTGCCACAAAATTTTTAATATTAGATTTAAGGTCATCCCAAAAAAATCCTTCTTGACCCTGTGGTAAGTTTTTAAAAATTCTGAGTGCCCTCCTGAGGGAGAGGTGTGCAATTCCAAAAGAATCACTTGTTTGAGTTGGGAATTCTTACAAAGACATAAGCAACCTTTGTACCATAATGAATTATTTTTCCATCTAAATGTATCTGATGTACTGGGATCTTGCTGCAACTTTTGAATGAGTGTCCACACTTCTTCATCATTCTTCCATTCATCCCTTACTTCGATTATCCAATATAGCTGGATAATAGAAATGTCATAAAGCAATGCTTCCACATCCTCATCCTTTCTTGAGAGTGCATCTGCAACAACATTTTGCTTCCCTTTTTTGTAGATGGTTTCAAAGTCATAACCCAACATTTTTGTGACCCATTTTTGCTACTCTTCTGAAGATAATATTTGTTCCAAAAAGTATTTAAGACTATCATGAACTATTTTTTCTTTTAAGTGTCTTCCCATTAAGTAAGGTCACCATTGCTTTAATGTATGTAGTATTGCCAACATTTCATTCTCATAAATAGGTTTGTGTAAATACTTTCCTTTGATTGGACGACTTTCAAAAGCAATGGGTATTCCTTCTTGCATGAAAACAACACCAATTACATCTCTCGAGGCATCACATTCCACAATAAAGTTTTTGTGAAGTTTGGCATAGCTAAGACTTGTGCTTGGCACATTTCCTATTTAAGATGTTCAAAGGCCTTAACTGCTTATGGAGTCCAAAAAAATGCATCTTTCTTCAGTAATGTTGTTAAAGGTGTTGCTATTCTCCCATAATTCTTAACAAACTTGCAATAATACCCTGTCAACTCGAGAAATCCTCGCAAATGTTTTATGGTTGTGTGGGTTTTCCATTCTTTAATGGATTTAATTTGGTTAGGGTTTATCTTAACACCCTCATGAGATACAATATTACGTAGATATTCCACCTCCTATACTCCAAAGAAACATTTGAAGGTTTTTGCATCTAATTGTTTCTCCTCCAATAGTTTGAGTACCATGTCAACATGTTGAACATGATCCTTCCAAGACTTGTTGTAGATTAGTACCTGGTTATGATGAATTGATCTATGAAATCAATAATCGCATCAGAATTGGCTACCTTCAACGGGATTGCCTCTACCCATTTTGTAAAGTAATCAGTTGCGGTAAGGATGTACTTGTGTTGTTTGGAAGAATGAGGTACTATCTCACCAATAATGTCAAGCCCCCATTGTTCGAATGGTTGCTCAATAGTTACTGGTTGCAAAGGAAAAGTTGGTTTCCTTTGTCTTCCACTTGCAGTTTGAAAAATTTGGCACTTCCTTACGTAATCATGCGTATCTTTAAAAAGGGTAGGCCAGTAATAACCAGCACGAATTATTTTGTGAGCTGTGGTATCACCTCCAAAATGACCTCCTGCTGGTCCATCATGCAATTCTTGCAAAACCTTTTCAGCTTCAGTCTTTTCAAGACATCTTAATAAAATTGAATCATAATTTTTTCTAAATAACACATTATCAATGATCTCATATTTAATAGCCTTTAACCTTAAAGCGCGTTTACTCTTATAGCTGAGATTAGAAGGAGCATACCCATTTTTCAAGTAATAGATAA
>JAXQQM020070864.1:0-84020 GCA_034641835.2 Pinus albicaulis
GAACACCATTTCTCCTGTTGAAAAATTTCTCAAAAATCCCATAAAATTCTATGTTTTGGCATTGGCGCGGGTAGCCAATTCACTCCTCGTGCCAATGTAGAGGATGTACACTAGAGGTCATGCTAGCTGGCACTCTGCATCTTTGTTGTGCCCACGCCAAAATTTTTTGGAATTTTTTTTAACAAACTAGAGGTGGAAGTTTCCTTCAACCACCTCAGGGATGAGTCACAGGAAGTGGTTAACTAGATGAGCCACGGATCCCCCTCTTTAGGTAGTGGTTTCCTCCTCTCATGGGACACTCCTAGAAGATAGGTCTCCCTTCCATGATTATAAAGATCCTAACCTCTCCCTTTCCCCCTATATAAATGAGCTTTCTCCCATTATGAAAGCTAGTTGAACAAAGAGGATTATATAGCTAAAATGTTGAACTTGGAGAACTAAGCTATAGTTGAATAACTAAGAAGGTAGATCAAGAAGGAATTCCATCGAGAGGTCCCTTATCCCCTCTGAATTCCCAACGAGATTTGAGACGTGCTTCACTTGAGCCCCGCTGGAGGAGACCGCAATGTCAGAGCATGGTTGTATCTCTTCTTTCTACCTATTAATATAAGTGACTATTGTCTAGTTCCCGTCTTGTGTTTTGTCTTAATCGAATGCAATATGCTAGTCTTCTTTGATTGACTAGTAGATTTTGGATGGAATTAGTATGTGGTATGTGGTTATCATTTTTTGATCTCTGTGCAGGTGTCCAAACACGATAGGCAGAGGGGTTGTGACTTGTCTTCGATCAGGAGTGAGAGGCTCTCATCATTACTACAAGCGTCAACGATAACTTTGGACCACAGGTAGGCCATCTTATCGCATCCTCTTTCATTCAAATATCTAGGAACCTACACTCTACCATGATCCCTTGTTTCTAGACCCACCCTAGGGCTAGTGGGATCGCCTCTGTCTGCAGAGGGGATTTACCTGAGTAACACTAATGTAGAAAGGTGGAACTGCTCCATCTTGGTGTTTCCCAATAACATCCGGACCAAAGATTAGTGCTGGTTGATCATCACTCAAATTTTTTGAATCTTATCCATCATTCATATTTAAAGTCTTAGTGATATGTGTTTTTTATAGATCATGTTTTACCAACTCTTTCAAATAAATTGGTATCTTCAATTTGGCAATTTCAGCTTGGATATTAAATGGAGCTTGTGATTTTCCTAGCTAAATTATTTCTTCTTTTGTAATTGTAGTTTAGGTGGGTTTGTCTTGTTTTTCTACAGTTGGTTTCTCATTTTCTGTTTGTATTTCCATTGTCTTGTTTCTTTTAATTTTATTTTTAGGGACAGTTTGAGATGCAGTGGAATTCTTTGCAGATTTTGTGGTTCAACAGTTCTTTTAGCATTAGTTTTTTTAGGATCAACTGATTTTGGATCAGCAGTATATGTTTTTGAGTCTAAAATTGTTGTTTTAGCAGAAATGTTTCTCTTGGCAGCAGCAGGATTTTTGAGGATCTATTGATTTTTGGACAACATCATCTGTGATGTCAAAAATTTTAGGACTAGGTGAAATTTTGGGACTTGAAATTTTCTAAGTTGAACTAGAGTTTTGCTTGGTTTCCCTAGGGAGAATTTGCAGAAATTTATTGGTAGGAGCCTCTACTGTTTTCTTTGTTTGAGTTTGGGCAGATTTCTTAATAGAAGGCTCTACATTTTTCTTGCTCCTAAGATTATATTTCTTATGAACTTCATTAATTGCAAACTCATAACCTTTATTGTAATCAAAAGACTCACCAGAATCTAATTGTAGTAGTTGTAATTCATATAACTCATGTTCTTCTTGTGTAATAAAAATGGTGTTATCATCATTAATACCCATTATATTAATGGTGTGTTCATCATCTTCATTTTGATGAGAACTTTTAGCATAGTTCTCTTGGAAAGGTTGTCTTATTGTTTGGTCAGGTGTTGATTCTCTAGATTTTCCAGTGTTGGTGTTTTTCCTAAAATTGAGATTTCTAATTTGAGGTCCTTGTTGTTGGTTATCCCACTGTGGCTTCCTTTCCATATTATATAACCTATCCATAATTCTCTCTATTTTTTTTACTAATTGATATATTTTCAAATTTGAAGTGGATGTTTCCTCTTTTATGGTCACTCTCCTTTCATTTCTTAATCTAGCTTTCTTTGCTAACAAGTTTGCGTCTACACTAAAAACATTACTTTTCATCTGCTCTAAGGTTTATGGATTTCTCTCTCTCATTTAATAAGCTATATCAGTATGAAATCCATCAGGGAATTTGATAAGGACAGTGTCTGGAGGAGGTTTAAAACTAGCAGGAATTGCATTATAAATACTGTTATATCTAGTACAAAAATCTTGAATTGTTTCATTTGGTGCTCTTTTTATGCTTTCAAATTCAGATAAGATTTGTAGTGGATTTTTCTTCTTCTCCCATATATTAATAAATAATCTATGAAAAACTACTAAATCATCAATAATACCAACATTCAAACCTTTAAACCACTTTTTTACCTCACCAGTTAAAGTTTGAGAAAAAAGTCTCATTTGGACATCAGCATCATAAAATTCATGTAGTTCAAAATAGTTTTTCATCTTATTAACATGTTGTTTTGCAGTATAATGAGTGGTTCTATCAAATTGAGGGATTTTTCTTTGATAATCCTGGTGCATGTCATGAAACTGTGCTGGTAGGACCAAGGGAGCATATCTGGCAGCCATGGCTTGGATTCTAGCTTGGCTATAACGTAAGTTTGAAGTACTTGGTGAAGAACTAGAAGCACTTGCTGATGTAGTTAAAGAAATTGCAGATGAGATTGGAATATAAGAGGATGTACTGGAAAATGTGGTTGTGATACTAGAAAATGAAGTTGCAATGTTTGAAGAGGTGCTTGGGAATGAGAATGATGTATTGGAAAAGGGAGTAGAAATACTAGGGGATGAACTTGAGGTGGTAGAAGATGGAAATAAAATTCTAGGTTGAAATGGTTGCTTAGGAAAGAATGAATCTGTGGAATGAAGTGTGGTGGAAATAATGGATGAAGTGGTAGTGAATAGGGATGAACCTACAGATTCTAAGTGGCTGCTATCTAAGTGGCTGGTAGAAGGCTTAGGGGTATAGGATGGTAAAGCACTCAATTGAACTGAATGTTGTAAATAGGCTTCATCTATTTCTTTAATAAAATTTGCAGCTATGGCATCAAGTTTATCATATACTTCAAAAATATTTTGATCAGAATCAACTGAAACAATTTCTTTCTTAGTTTCAATGAATGAAATAAACTCAGGGTCTATTTAGTATTATGTAAGTCACTTTCTAATTTAGTTCTGAATAAATATTGTTCAAAATTTAAATCAAATTCAATGTCTTATAAACTTCATAGTTGTTTGGGAAGGGATTTTTCTTTGACCAATGAAATTTTATTACCTAAATCTTCTATTATTTTGTTTTTCTTTCCAATTCTGCCAGGATTATCTACTATGACAGCAGGTTGTGGATCTGGATTGAACCTGGTATAATAGACTCTTATGGAATCCAGAATTACATTTTTTATGAAAATATACTCACAACTTATTTAAAACAATCTTAAGGTGAAAATATTTCCTATAATGTATATTTAAAAACTGAGGATTGGTTAGTTCCCTAGTATGGTCGTGAGTATGTTATCTTCCAATAATTCTCAAAAGTTGTGAGACTTTTTATTTTAGTTTTAAAGAATATTAGAGGTAACCACAAACATACTTTTAAGACTTAGGACCTAGCTTTCCTAATGCTCATAGAGGGCTCTCTCTATATGATTTATCTATGTTGATTATATTTGATTTTAGGCTAGTTATATAGGGAAAATTGGTTTTGGGTTTTGGATTTGATTTGGTGGTGAAATCACTTACATAGATGGATAGCTATAGATATGTATCCCATTGGGAAAATGGAGTCAATGTGTCAAGAAGTTATATCAAGATCAAGGTCTAAAGATAAATGTTTACAAGGCAAGATAGCTAAGTCACTTCAGATCTTCAAGGCTGATGGTGAAAATGGTTTTGATCAGGATAAAAGAGAAATTAAGGGTTCTTAAATCCGGATTAAGAGTGAAAAGATAGAGGTAAATCGAAATAAAGGAGAAATTAAGGGTTCCCTAATATAGATATAAGTTGAAAACATATAAATGATAATCAGTCAAAACATAGTGCTTTTAACATATTCTGAAATAAAAATTCCTGATTTATCATTAATATTTAGAACACATTCAAGAATAGATGGAAAAAAATAAGAAATTTGACAAGATAAAAAGTGAAAATACTTCACTGAAGTGGCCCAACACATGAATCTTGTAATATGATGCTTTATTTCCTGTGATCCAGTCTGCTGACTTGAAATTGATACAAAAAACCCCTAGTTTCAGAACAGTATAACTATAGAAATGTTCAGCAATTCATCCACACTCAATACTTCTAAATGAGAAGTATTTATACAAAAACTTGTAGAAAATATCCTAGAATAAACTTAGGAATTATTTGTGGAAAATAAATATTTTCATGCAAGAATATAGTGACATCTTACTGACTAATACTAATTGTCCATTTTTTATTGAAATAAAATGGCTTGTTGTCTTGATTTTATCACTGTTTTCTCTCTTAGTTTGTTCAATGAATACTGCAGCTGGACAATGAGGTGTCCTTCACGCTGGCAGATTCATATTTTCTTTGATTTTGTCTTTAATCTTTCATCTAATACACTTTCATCCTGATAATCTTTACTGTTACTCTTTTACTGCAAAAAAATGTCAGTGTTGGTGTAAAAAACAACAAACTCTGTTTTTTCTTTCACTGCTCTGTGTTTACTGTAATATGATATTATAGTAGATCAATCAAATTCTCCCAGAACTCAGCTTCTAGCAATTTTATCTTCATAAGCCTTCTGAAGTTTTCATCAGCTTCAGTATATTTTGAAAATGTTGGTTTTCTCACAAATAAGTGTTTTACTTCATGTTGTAGGACAAACAAATTTTCAAAATTCTTATATAATACCTTCCCTGTTGGGATTCCCTGCAGAGCTGATTTATTTACCTATTCTTTGGAAAACTCTCCTATATTTTTTTTCATAATCCTCCTGCTTCATTAATCTATCATTGATCACCAGATGATTGGGAAGGCATTTTTGCCTTAGAACATCAAATTTGATCATACACCTTGTAATTGCAATTTCCATGTTCTGGTACTTTTCCTCTAATTGTGTCATCAAGTTCTTCTTGGATATTACCTTCCTAACTTATAAGATGGTCTTTGTTCTGTCAGTAATTCCAATTTCTTCTAGCTCATGTTTATTTTTGGAATTGAGAAATTTGATAATTTCTAGAGCTTCTTCAGTCGTTTTACCTAGCTCTTCTTTTGTATTCTGTATTGCTTCTCTAGCTGCTTTCACTAGTTATTTTTGTTCATATATCACCTGTATGCATGGCCAAGTATCATTGACTGCTTGAATGATATTAGACCATAATTTTTTCTTAACATGTGCCATAGGTTCCTTTAAAGTTAATTTGTTTTCCAACTTCTTCAGTTGTTCATTCAACCTATTGGCTTTTTGTTCTTCATTCTTGGAATTTATTTGTGAAGGTTTCTTAGCATCTTGAAGATTTATGATTTGTTCTTTTAATTTTTTTATCTCATTGGTTTGGATAGAAATGTCTTGCATTTCCTTTAATAATTTTGTTGATTCATCTAATTGTTGTGTTGTTGTTGTTAAAGATTCAATGGCTGAAGTTGTAGATGAAGCAAATGGAACTGTTGTGGCCATTAGAACATTAGGAGCTAGTGTTTCTGCCAAAGTAGATGGTACAACTGTTGTAACTACAGGAATATTAGTGGCAGGGACTTCCTTTGCTTTGTTAGCTTCTTTCTCTTGGACCAATTTGTCCATTTCAATTTCCATTTTTTTAATCTGGGTTGTTAACTGCAAAATGAGACTCATCATCTCATCTTTATGATTAGAATCCTGTAAAACCTCCTTGGCTTGAGGATGCTCTATAGGGGGCAGCTTCAATTGTTTCTTAAGTGCAGCAATATCAACATTCTTCTTTTTAATCAATTCCTCTGCAACTTTTATATTTTGAGGATCATATCCTACTTCAATCATTAGCTCTTCCAAGGATTTGATTCTCATGTCTTTTGCATATGAAGATGCTTTCTCCAGTTTGAGCTGATCTCTTACATTTATCAAGGTATTTTGAAGCTTTTGTGCACTCATGGACTTAGTAGTCATTGTAGAATAAATCATCTCTCCTTCCTGCTTATTAAATTTAATTTGATCCAGAGGATGAATATCGTGAACTAGAACTTCAAAATCAATCTTTTTATAATCAGAGGATGGTTTAGGAGCTGGCATTGTGGGATGAAGCACTTTCATCAGCATTTTTTTTTTCTTGTAATCAAAGGCTGAAAGAAACCTATTCTGAATGCTAGGAGTTTGCTTTAGGTAATGAGAATATATTTCATTTTTTATTTCTTCATTTTTTCCCTTAATTTCCTTGTATATTTCCTTGATGTCCATGTCCTTTACTTCTACTTTCTTGGATGAAGACACTTTTATATTGTGTTGTTTCTAAATTAACTGTGTATTAGAAGTGGTTCGAAATTGTTCCTCTTCAATGATTGTAGGAGTTACAGTGTCTTTTTCTGCAATTTCTATGTCAATGACCTCTACTGTCTCCTTTTCTTTACTAGCAGGATTCATCTTTGGCTTTTTGTTGTATATTAGCTTTAATTTTGTCTCTGTAGTAGTCTCAGTTGTATAAGACCCTTATTCCCTATTTATTTTCATAATTTTTTCTTCTTGGGCTGGAGTTTGAAAAGTTTGACTAGTATCACTTTGCTTCTCAGCCTCTACCAATGTATTCTCTAACCATTCAGATTGGTTTGAGAATTTCTCAATATCTAGCTTCTTTTCATGTATGTATGGAGTTAATTTGCATTTAACTATCATTTTTCTAATAATACCAAGGGGATCATAATACCAAAGAAAACTAGGAATGAATTTGAACTCCTGCAACTGTTTTTCTACCTCTGGACCTGCTTCTCTATTATTACAAATGAATGGGCCAACCTGGCTCTTTAACTTGAATTTTGTTTTCTTATTTTCAATTAAGAAATTGATAGCATCTAAATTTAAAATCTGCCTTATATACCTCAGAGAAAATAACCTCATATGAAGGTATTTTGGAAATTTATAAGGAATAAGGCTTGACCCATAGACTCTGATTTCAGTGTGATTTTGGTACAAGTACCTATCACCTGTCCTATTGTGCTCAGACAATTGAAAAAATTTCTTGATTTCATTGAAATCCTGGGCTGCACACTCCTGTTTAGAAAATTTACCAAGGGATGGATGAAAGAATCTATGAACTCTGAACAAGTAAACTCATTTGAATCCTTCCTTATCAAGGAAGTCCAGAATATGACAGATTGTGGATTTCCTTCCACATCAAGTTTTTGAAGGTTATAGGAAACTTTTCAGACTGAATATAAAGGAACATGTGGAATAAGAATGAAGAATATCTAAATACACCTTCAGAAGGAATTTTGACTAATTTTTCATGGATGTTGTCAACAATATATTGGGAAAAGTTAAAGATAACAACATGAGGCTGGCCAGTTGTAAATGTGGACAAGAAACCAAGTACTGCAACATCAGCATGTTCATTTGTGAAATATCCAAGGATAGAAGACAACACGGAAATAATATGTCTATTTCTTATTGATAATTTTTCAGAGGAGTATGGAGGATTGAGTTTGGGAATTTCCACATAGGATGGCATGAAGGTTTGAAAAATTTGGAATCTCTTGGGAAAATTCAGCTCTAAGTAGAACTTTGTGAGGGCTTCAATAGATAAAGGAACTTCATTTTTCCCAGGTTGTAACTGAAGCATGTGGTTGATAGACTTAGTAATAATGGTAAACAAAACTTCCTTTTTAGGGTTCAAAATGGCTCTTTGATCAGGAGAATAGCATTATTGGCAGAGTCTGATTGCTTCTGGGCATTGGTAAGTATGAGGAATAACATACTTTGGTAATTTTGATTCCAAAATAAACACTTCATCACCCTGATCTAGGGATTTCTCTTGGCTCCAGAAGTGGAGCTCAAGAAGGTTGAATTTAGTTGTAGTATCAGAAATTTTGAAGTCTACATCTACTAGGATAATATGCTCTACATCTACAATAGGGGGTTGTAGAGAGTTGATCACAAGAGTGCTTTTCGAAGCCATATACTTTTTTGATTTATCAATTTCAATACCTTTGACCTTTAAAACAATGATTTAGACCTGTAAAACACTTCTGTAAGTTTAAACATTTTGCAGAAGGATTTTATACATGAAAGGGGTTCTATCTTTGTCTGCAAAGGGGTAATTCTAATCAATTTAATTCAAACTATAATTTCTTTATCAAAAGAGAAAATTCATGACCTTATAGCCTTAGCAAATGATATCTAGGGTTTACATTGTACTTTATATGATAAAACAATCTTAAGACATCAATTTTTATGCAGAAGGATGTCTAAGTATTGTGGAAAGGTTTTGAAGGTCTCAGAGGGCATTCTCAGGTCTGCAGATGGCTAGACTTCATCAAATTTTGTTTTAAAACAGGTTAAGGCTTCAGAAACTGTGAGAATATGCTCAGGGTTTACAGAATCGATGAATTTATGAATCAATAGGGGTTTCTTTTAGGTGTACAGGCTTCTAACTGATTCAATTAACAGTAAAACTCTTTTAGATTTGATGAATGAGTATTTTTCCTCTGAAGAATACCTGGGAAATTTAGAATTTCACTATGTAGAAGGGTTTCTAGGGTTGGAAAGCTTTCATAAGCTTTTTCTAGTATTTATATGCACTCTGATAGCTTCTGCAGTGATTGTGACAGTTGAATTTGGTGAATTCTTTTTGTTTTTGGGCTAAAATGGAGTTGGCAACAGTATAACTCGATTTTGAATGCTCTTCTGCATGGAAAATGGTAACAGAAAGGTATGAATGAATGCATTTAGGCTTTTTTATAAACAATTTGATTGAACAGTGAATGCATTAAACGTAGGTCAATTCAAATAAGAGGGTAGTTTTAGCGTGGGTGAGGAAAAACCGTCAGGAGATTTTTGCAACGCTCAAAGGTGGTAAGCGGGATTGGAACAATTGATGTGATCCAATGGAATTAAGACGCGTGGAGGTGAGAGAAAGCCTGAAAACTATGTTTATCACAAGATTTGGGTTTTTTTATAGATTGCGCTGAGAAATATGCGATATGGGACCTCCACCGTTGGATCTGGGAGATGGGGAGCGAATGGTCGAGATGATGCAGTAAAGTTACGGGGTAAGATGGCGTGGGGCCCGGGTTTTTAATACAGCGGGAAGTGGAAAATTTATTTAAACATCGGGTTTAATACATAGTTTGGATAGGCATATATTAATGTTTTAATCAAATGAAATGTATATAAGTGTAACATTAACATTGGTTGGGGTTATTATATAGTGGGAATAGTTTTAACCTATGGGATGAACAGGAATAATATATCACGTGGGAAAATAGAAAATAGGTTAAAAATAAAATATGGGTGGGAAATTATAATAAAAGGAGTTAATCTAATATGGGCTAAAATTTGAATAAAGGAGTTAATATAAGGTGAATAAAGGAGTTAATATATAAATTAATATGTTAATAATGAAATGAGATGAGGGAAATGAAATACATTAAACCTAGTGTAAAACATGATATATGGATGAATTTCATTATTGTGGGTACTGACATTTTGTTTTTACACTTAGGATAAAGTATTTTTTGGGTTTTATGGGTATTTTTGAATAAAAGGGGAATTAGTTAAAGGGTTTTAATTTCCTTAAGTATAATGAATTTTAAAATTAGGAAAAGGGGATTTTTGCAAGTGAGACTGAATGATAATGGGAAAAAGGAAAAATGAAGGGGAAAGAATTAAAATGGAGGGGATGAAGTATTTTTACAAGGGGATGATTTTTTTGAAAGAAGCTAGTGACTGAAATGGCCAAATTTCTACTTATCCATGATTGTAAAAACTGCTTCTGCCTACCCATATGCTACCCTAACATTTTTTCTTCATTTAATTGGGTGCATTTGAGCTTGCAAACCGTTATTCAATTTTCTTTTAAAATAGAAAAATAACTAATTCTATCCTTATTTCTTCCAAGGGCTCAAATTAAGCTATTGAGCTTCTTATTATTCTCTACCTAACTACTGATCTGCCAAGATTAAACTGTTTGGATAGATCTTTATTCTCTATCTAATAACATGAAATTTAAAACATGAGAGGTTAATATTAAGTTGTTTAACCTTCATGGATTGTGGCATTGTAACAAGATGCACACAATGTTTATTTTGCAGAAAAGGTAAATAGTAGTGGCATTTGGATTTGCATCACTTTCATGTTTTATTTTTATCTCTTTTTTGTTTGGGGTCAATTTTCTTATTCTTTTTTTGATATTTTTTCTTTTAAGTCCTTTGACTTTTCTTTTAGGACTTTTTCCCTCTTTCCATTTTTTTATTTTATTTTTCTGGTATGGTTGTTAGGTTCCCGTGATTTGGCAGATTGGTACGACCAAATGCACAAGGTAACATCAGACCAGTCTTTGGAGTCCTAGGACCTCGCCTTCCTGGACTCATAGAGGGCGCTTTCTATTTTGTGCAAAGGATGTGAACTTGTTTGCTTTTAGGGTTTAATTTTAGGCTAGTTGTTAAATTTAGGGTTTGTTTGTTTGTTTTGGTTGGGTAGATGATTAAGTAGAATAGATGGAGTAGGGAAATATTCAAGTCATTGGGCTATGGATTCAATAAAAGTCATGGATGTTGAGATTCAACAAGATGATGAGCTTAGTGAAAAGAGTTTCCTTCACTAAGTGGGTCCACAAGCTATTTTTGGCGCAAAGTCTATTTTTAGACTATGTCTATTTTTAGACATGTCGATCATATTCTATGAGTTGCAGGATGCTTTTTGTGGATGGTTGGTAAAGTTGGAAAAATATATGGACTTCTATTTTTAGACATATTAGGCAGAATCTATTTTTAGATTTCCAGTCTAAAAATAGATATGTCGAATATTATTAGCTCTTAATAATATTTGGACTCTAAACATTATCTTATTCTCTTTGAGCACTTCAGTTAAGTGCACAGATGTGGCACACCAGCTACCAGAAGGAATTATGCTATTCCTGAGGGTTTACTGGAGCTAATGCATGGAGACTTTAGTTAGAACTCATGTGATAGAGTTTGGTGGAGTTGGAGAAGTAGTTGGTGGAGTTGTGTTTAGTTTAACTCAGTTGAGCTAGTTGTATCTAGTCTAACTAATTGATACACTAGTGAGAGTGCTATGAATTAATTATTTAATTAATTCACTAAATAATAACTCATTAATCAACTAAATAATACATCAGTTAACTACAGTGCATGGCATTTTCAGTGGAGACCAGTGGAGAGATAGGTGAAAGAGCAAGTGTGACTATCAGTTGTGACTATAGTGATCCATTGATTGCATCCAACACTCAGTGGAGATGCCAATGAGGATTGAGAGAGAAAGGCTGGAGCAATTTGAACTCATTCAAAGCCATTCTTCAGCAGGGATTTCACAGTAGAGGCAGGCTAGCAGGTGGCAAAGATCGGTGCATGGATTTGCAAGATTGGACTTGATTAGTGTGTAGCGATTGTATTGTACTAAGAGCTTGATATGATCAGCTTTGTATGAGGATTGTTACATGATCTCTATGACATATATTATATACAGATAGTTGAGGTTTTTAGCTTCAGGATTTCCGGTTAAACAACTGTGTTAATGTGTGTGAATTTGTATTGTTTCATGTGTGCATTGCAATGTTGATTTAATTTCCACAAATGATCAATGGTGGAATAGATTTTGTATTTTGCATGAAGTTAAAATAGTGTGAGATCAGGAGAATATTGGACATATAACACATAAGTTATATAATTTCTACATGGTATCATAGCAGTTGATCATTGGAGCAGATTGCAATTATTGAAGCGGTTGAGTTTTGTGCTAGTGGAATTCGAATTTGCTGTAGTGTTTTCTCGGTGTCGAAGTTGAGCATCCATTGAAATGTCTTTCAACAGATTGCGATTGGAGTATGCCCTTGATGGGAGTTCGAATTACATAGCACGGAAGGACGGGATGGAGGCAGTGCTAGATGATAATGGGTTGAAGGAGATCATAGATGCTGATATTCCGAAACCTGCTTCTAGCGATGCAGCCGCACTTCACGCATGGAAAAATAAGGTAGAAAAATGTCGAAGGATTATATTGGAAGGTGTGAAGGATAAAATTTTTTCCAGCCTTCATGGTAAATCCACTCCATTATTAATGTGGAAGGCTTTGACAGACTTGTTCCAAAGCATAAGCGACCAGAGGAAGTTGGCGCTTAAAGACAAGCTCAAAAAAATAAAAATGGAGAAAGGCAACAGTATACCAAAATACCTCACGAAGTTTGTCCATTGCAAGGATGAGCTGGGAAGTGTGGGGGTTACTGTAGATGAAGAAGACTTGGTGAGCTTGGCTCTCCTTGGGCTTCCGAAGAGTTGGCATAGCTACGAGGACTCTGTCAATGGACGAGAGAAACTGCCAGGATGGGAGCGACTTTGGTCGGATCTTGTGCAGGAGGAGATAAGGCGGGGTACCAGGGATGGATCTTCATCAAAGAATGAAGATCAAGAAAATTGCGCTTTGGCTGCCAAATCTCGGAGAGGAAAAGAGAAGAAATCTTCCAAATCCAAAGCTAAAGGTAAGATGCAGGATTTGTCCAAGGTGAAGTGTTTCCACTGTCACCAGCATGGGAATTTCGCCACTAATTGCCCACAGAAGAAGAATAAGCAGGCTGTTGGATCTACAGCTAGAGAGGCCTTAGCCTCGCATTTTGAGCTAGATTTTTCTTTGATCGCATGCTTGGTTTCAAGTGTTATGGGATCGGTGTGGTTTCTTGACAGTGGTGCGTCTTTCCATATGACCAGAGACAAATATTTATTTAGTGATCTAGATGAAAATGATCTTGGAGTGCACATCGAGATGGGCGATGATGGTAGATACAGTGCGACTGGTATCCGGACCATTTCCTTTGAGAAGGAGTCTGGTAAACCTTTCATCTTGAAGGATGTCATGCATGTTCCAGGATTGAAGAAGAACCTGATCTCTGTGGCGATGTTGGAAGACAAGGGTTATGATGTTTTTTTTAGCGAGGGAAAAGCCTTCCTGCATAGTAAAATAGCTGGTCAAACCAAGAGGATAGGGATTTAAGTTAAGAATCTTTATAAATTGCAGGTAGATGGCTGCACTGCAATGGCAGGAAAAACAGAAGGAGTGGTGAGTTGGGATGAGGGAAAATTGTGGCACAGGAGATTGGGCCATATTCACCATGGCGCTTTGAAAATTTTGCAGCAGATTTCTACCGGGCTTCCCAAGGGTACACTTGCGCAGTCAGATCAGTGCAAGGGATGTACTTTGGGAAAATTTGTGAAGACCACTTTTCATGAGAAGGATAGTCATGCCACGAAGATCCTTAAGAGAGTTCACACAGACGTGTGTGGACCTTTCTCAGTTGCTTCAACAACAAAGCACATGTATTATGTGATATTTGTTGATAACTTTTCTCATAAGTGCTGAATCTTCTTCATGAAGAAGAAGAGTGAGACATACTCAAAGTTCTGTGAGTTCAAGGCACTGGTTGAGAAAGAGTCAGGGAAGCAGGTGAAAGCTCTAAGGAGCCATAATGGTGGTAAATACATCTCTGGAAAATTCAAATACTTCTGCAGCAAAGAAGGAATTCGAAGAGAACTCATAGCGCCTCATAACCCACAACAGAATGGGGTCGTGGAGAGAAAGAACAAAATGATCATGGGTGTTGCATGGGTGATGTTGCATGATCAAGGCCTTCCCATACACTTGTGGGTTGAGGCATGCAACATTGCATTTTATGTGAAAAACTGTTGTCCTCATAGAGTACTTGGCATGAGGACACCCGAAGAGGCGTTTTCTGGTAAGAAGCCTGATATTTCTCATTTGAAGATTTTTGGCTCACCTATTTACATTCATGTGACGAAGGATGCCAGAAAGACGCTGGAGTCGACCGTAGAGGTTGGGATATTTGTGGGGTACACAGAAACACCTCACAATTATCATGTGTATTTTCCAGATATCTGGATGACTGTCGTGTGACGGGATATCAAATTTCATGAGGAGAAAGCCATGAAGTTGTCGCTTGAGAGGGAGCTACACTTGCATGCAGATGAGGAGCTACTTGTTCCTAAAGATGAGCCTCAGGATGTGGATTAGCCACAAGAGGAGGTTCATGGAGTGGAAGAAACCACTAATGCAGCACCAAACATCAGAGGGAAGAAGCACACTACAGAATCGAGCGACTGAATCTTGATGCAGCGCAGAATGTAGGAGCTCCTAAATCACAGCGTAGACAGAGACAGTCACCTGACCGATTTAATGGATACATGGCTCTGATGAGAAAGTGTATTGTGACGGAGCCATCCTCTTTCGAGGAAGCTGTGGAGGATCCCGCATGGGTAGATGCCATGGTGGAAGAGTATGATTCGATTGTCAAAAACAATGCATGGGATATTTTCCCAAGGCCGGAAGGGAAATCAGTGGGAGGTTCAAGATGGATCTACAAAGTGAAGCAAGCTGCTGACGGGAGCTTTGAGAAGTATAAGGCAAGATTTGTTGCCCGGGGCTTCTCACAGATCGAGGGGATCGAATATGAAGAAACCTTTGCACCTATCGCAGGGTATTCTTCCATACGGACCATCCTTTCTCTCTCAGCGCAGATGGGTTGGCACAGTCATCAGATGGATGTGAAGACTGCATTCTTCAATGGAGTCATTAAGGAGGAGGTGTACATTGAGTAGCCTAAAGGATTCAAAATCTTCAACAGCGAGTCGCATGTGTGCAGGCTCAAAAGAGTGTTGTATGGGCTGAAACAAGCACCTCGTGCTTGGTACACACGGATAGATAGTTATTTCATTGGACTTGGTTTCGCCAAGAGTGAGGCGGATCCTAACCTATACCAGATTGTGGTGGAGGGTAAGCTTTTGATCATTTTGCCTTACGTAGATGATTTAATACTAACAGGTGATGAACTGTTGATACATTCATGCAAGGCAGATCTTGCAAAGGAGTTCGAGATGAAGGACTTGGGCCTCCTTCATTATTTCCTGGGATTGGAAATTTTGTAGCGGAAGGGTGGACTGTTTATGTCTCAAGGAAATTATGCCCGGGAGATACTGGAGAAGTTTCACATGCAAGGCTACAAGCCTATCGACACTCCTCTTCTTGGTGGCTGGAGGAAAGAGGATGCTACATCGGAAGAGGTAGTGGATGCCACTGTTTATCGACAGCCAGTTGGTTCACTCATGTATTTAGTCAATACATGACTAGAAATATGTTATGCTATGAACCAGCTTTCACAAGCGATGGTTAAGCCTACCAAGCTATTTTGGAAGGCAAGAAAGCATGTCCTGAGGTATCTCAGGGGCACATCTAGGTATGGATTGTGGTACAGACAGTTGGATGAGGTGAAGTTGCATGGCTTCACAGATGCAGATTGGGCAGGAAGCCCAATGGACAGAAAGAGCACATCTGGAGGGATTTTCAGTATCGGATCTACAGAAGTTTCTTGGTACAGCAAGAAAAAAAGATCCGTGGCACTCAGTTCAGTGGAGGCCGAGTACATGGCAGCAATTTTGGCTACATGCGAGGCTATATGGATGAGGAAGATCCTGGTCGGGTTGTTCTGGTCGGGTTGTTTGGTTCTCATTTAAATCCCATAGTGATATATTTTGATAATCATAGTTTCATTAAAATCTCATTTAATCCAGTATTTCATGATAGATCTAAACATATTGACATTCGGTATCATCATATCAGAGATTGTGTGCAGCGTAAGATCATGTTTCTTTCTTACATTCCTACGGAGGATCAGGATGTAGATATTCTGACGAAGGCACTCACCAAGAGCGAATTCGAATACCATACAGACATGATCGGGGTGGCAGATAATCCATATCTTGTTGAGAGGGAGTGTTGAGATTCAACAAGATGATTAGCTTAGTGAAAAGAGTCACCTTCACTAAGTGGGCCCACAGGCTATTTTTGGTGCAAAGTCTATTTTTAGACATGTCGATCATATTCTATGAGTTGCAGGATGCTATTTGTGGATGGTTGGTCAAGTTGGAAAAATATATGGACTTATATTTTTAGACATATTGGGCGGAATCTATTTTTAGATTGCCAGTCTAAAAATAGATATGTCAAATATTATTAGCTCTTAATAATATTTGGACTCTAAACATTATCTTATTCTCTTGGAGCACTTCAGTTAAGTGCAAAAATGTGGCACACCAGCTGACAGAAGGAATTACGCTATTCCTGAGGGTTTAATGGAGCTAATGCATGGAGACTTCAGTTAGAACTCATGTGACAGAGTTTGGTGGAGTTGGATAAGTAGTTGGTGGAGTTGTATTTAGTTTAACTCAGTTAGACTCAGTTGAGCTAGCTGTATCTAGTCTAACTGATTGATACACTAGTGAGAGTGTTGTGAATTAATTAGTTAATTAATTCACTAAAAAATAAAACATTAGTCAACTGAAGAATACATCAGTTAACTACAGTGCATGGCAGTTTCAATAGAGACTAGTGGAGAGATAGGTGAAAGAGAAAGTGTGACTATCAGTTGTGACTATAGTGATGCATTGATTGCATCCAACACTCAGTGGAGATGCCAATGAGGATTGCGTGAGCAAGGCTGGAGGAATTCAAACTCATTCAGAGCCATTCTTCAGCAGGGATTTCACAGTAGAGGCAGCCTAGCAGATGGCAAAGATCGGTGCATGGATTTGCAAGATCAGGCTTGATTAGTGTGTAGCGATTGTATTGTACTGAGAGCTTGATATTACCAGCTTTGTATGAGGATTGTTACATGATCTATATGACATATATTATATACATATAGTTTGGGTTTTCAGCTTCAGGCTTTCCTGTTAAACAACTGTGTTAATGTGTGTGAATTTTTATTGTTTCATGTGTGCATTGCAATGTTGATTTAATTTCCGCGAATGATCAATGGTGGAATAGATTTTGTATTTTTCATGAAGTTAAAATAGTGTGAGATCAGGAGAATCTTGGACATGTAACACATAATTTTTATAATTTCTACAATGGAAAGTTCAACAATGAATCAAGGTGCATCACAGGGCAAATCTAGCATGGTCAAATGTGTGAGATGAAATAAACATCAAGTTTGTGAACAAAGTAGGGCAAAGGGAAATTAAGAATCCTTTGTCAAATACTTTAACAAGAAGGGCCTTCAACACTATTTAGCATAAATAAGTATTCATAATATAGGGCACACCAATAACTCTTTGATTAAACTCAAGCAAATAAGCATTTAAGACAAACAATCCAATGAAATATAGAAGGCAAGAAACTTATTTAACTTCTAGTGATTTCACCTTCAACGCTATAAAAAATTTAAGATAATATATAACTTTAATAAAAGAAGAGGGAGCTCCTAAAAATCATTTTTCATAGCCATAAATATCTCCAAAACAACTATTCAAGCATGGACAAAGGGTATGATCGAAACATATCCTCTTTGGCAAAACCTAATTAGTGGTACTTCAAAGAAAGATCTCAAGAACAATGTTTTAGTGACATCAAACAAGCAGGACTAACCATAAAAAATATATGATATCTACTATATTGAATCATTCATGAGATAAAAAATCTTGGGTGGGTCTAGAGAGAAACTAATAATTCTCTAAACTGGCCTAGCAGAGGAAAACATAGAGGCAGTGAAGAATAAACAGAGCTAAGGTGCCTTTGAAAAAAATTTCTTAGTCTAAAACCTTTGTCCTACTGCAATATAGAAGGATGAAACAACATGATACATAAGAAAAAATAACTGAATAGAATCACATCACCATTAACCAAGCTCAGGGATCCTACAAGCAAGCCTTCTCCATCATCAATCAAAACAAGCCATTCACAAACTCCACAACACCAATTTCCTCTTCAATCTCCAAAAAACCATATATTTCTCTCAAGATTCATCAAATGGAAACCTTTTAAAATAAGGCCCTAATTCTCTATTTATCTAGCAAAGGAGGGAAAAAACCCTAACTAGGGTTTGAAAATGTGAAAAACAATCATAAATGTCATTTATGCCCAAGAGACCATGCAAGGCCCAAGGCACAAAATATCTCATGAAATAAATGCAAAAATAACTACTAGCACCTAAATTTGGAGTGATTTGCCTCAAAAAACACTAAAATATCATTTTTCCATTAATGAGTGTCTTTT
This sequence comes from Pinus albicaulis, assembly GCA_034641835.2. Lineage (NCBI taxonomy): Eukaryota > Viridiplantae > Streptophyta > Pinopsida > Pinales > Pinaceae > Pinus > Pinus albicaulis. Next base: position 18,386 of record JAXQQM020070864.1, read on the forward strand.
TTTGAATTTTTGGCCAAAATCACACAGTGAGGTCTGAATGCATCGCACCTGCACGGGAGAAATTGGGTCCACTTGCAGCCAAATTTTGATGACCTTCTCAATGTCGGAATTGGCTCCATGATGGCCTGTTGGAAAGCCTGATGAGAATAATTTCCAAAAATTCCCTTGTCTTTCTGATTGGGATCCATTTACTTATCCAAAAATGAAATATCCCAAAATTTCTCTAGGCGTAGCGCCAGGCCTGAAAATGAGGCAGAAAGGTGAAAAATGAGGTGTTTTTTGGCCTTTTGAGGGGCCAAAAATTCTCCAAATGCTCTGAAATTTGGTGAGCATGTTTTACTTGAGGTGAGTATTCCAAAAATGCAAATTTTTCCTCTTGAGGATGCCTGAGGTGAAATCATAGTGCCAAGGGTGTTGCACTTAGAGGCCTCAAAATTTGCAAAAAACCAAAATTTGTCAAAAATTTCCAAAAATTGGTGGATGTCTTCCTTATGGGGTTTGACAGGCCTGTAGAGAAGCTTGAGATAGGATTCCAAGGTTTTATTGGTATTTTTACTCTTTTAGTGCTTTTATTTTGGCATGGGTCTTTTTTATTTTAGCCCTTGCAACTTGGTTTCTCCGGGTATAATACTTGGTCATCTTCCTTTGGATATCAAGATCCTTATTGGATTTCTCCAATTTAGCCTCCAAATGTATGATTTATCTTTCCATCCAAGGCTCTCGATCATGTTATATCTCCATGGCAAGCAGCTCACATAGAGGGAGCTACTCTGCCAAGGCCGATTCTTGTTCTCTTTGTTTTTCCAAGGCCTTCTTTAAACCCATAGTCCTTGGTCTCCTCCTAGACTGCCCTTCTTCATCTTCACTTTCCTCATAGGTGCCTATGAATTCCTCTGGCTTTACCTGTGCCCTTTAAGCTTCTTTCCAGGCTCTGATTTCTTTAGCCTCATAAATGGAAATTTGTGCCCCTAGCTACCTGTTCTGCATCTCAAGGAAATCATTCAGACTCTTAGCCTTATCTAGATTTGCTTGAAGGTCTTAAATTTGGGCATTTTTGTTCTGGAGGAGAAAGTTTGAGATCCTTGCTTCATTTTCCTCGTCACTTTCAATCTAAATGATTTAAAACTCTCTCTCAACCTCATGTTGATCTTCTTCTTCTTCCTTTACCTTTTCTTTTCCTTTATCTAGTGGCTTATTGGATGTTGAAGGCATGGCCCCTTGCTTTTTAGAGGCATAAAACACAAGCCTTCATCCTCTTTGATATTTCAATGGAAGAGGTATTATTGTGATTATTTCAGTGTCTTGATCATGGCTGACATCATTTGTATCCATATCTTCCTCTTCATTACTTTGACTGTTGGCTCCTTCCTCATTTACCTCATCTTGATTTGCATCCACCTCCATGTTTTCAGCATCATTTCTGACCTCTGTGTTCCCAACATTATCACTGCCTTTATCACTACTAGGAACCTCACTGTTTTTACTATCATTGTGGCTCTGATTTTTACTATTGTCCCTAGCATCATCATCATCACTTTGAAGCTCACTGTTTTCATGAATGTTTTTATTAGTGCCAACATCATATTTATCATCATCATCATGATTGTTGTTCTCCTCTGTTTTTTCACTACTTTCTACATTTTCATTTTTCTCCCTCATTGTTGCTGCTTGCCTCATCATTGTTGTGATCTTCATTTTCACTATCAACCTCTTCATTTCTTACATTGTTATCATCTTCATTTTGGCTACTCTCTTCATCTTTTCCCTCATCTCTGTCATGAATATGAGCCTTACTGTTTTGACTATCATTAGGGCTCTTAGTCTCACTGATATCCTTAGGATCATCCTCTATCTCTTTGTCACTTACCTCGTCTTCATTATGGTTTGATTCACTATCATCCTCATCTTCATGGTCACTTTCTTGTTCACTACCACTTCCTTCTTGATATGATGCATTAGGAGAAGATGAGGAAGGGAGGTTTTCTTGAGGAGAGGATATTTGTGTAGATGATGAGGCATGATCAATAGGAGGTAATGGAGGAATAGAGGGAGGAGGATGAGATGATGAGGGAAAATTTGGCTAATGATGAGGTTGTGGGCTTGTGAATATTCATGAGAAATGAACACCTCCCAAGGTATGCCTTTTTACTCCAACTGATGTAGCACAACCATATTTACCAAGGAGTGGTGTAAAAAACTTTGCATTTGCTGTGAACAGTTCCTCCTTCAGACAACATAAGACATCTTGTTGATACTTCTATACAGGTAGTAAGGTAAATGAAGCATTTTAACCCTAGTAAAATGCATGAGTAATCTGATATGGTAGGAGTAGAGCCTAGATTATCTCCCCTCACATGTAAAATATTTCATGATGACCCTCATCAAGGGTGCATACCTCTCCAACAAGTGTGATAAATGGAAAATAGTCTTGCAGCCTCCTTTGCACCTAGGCTTAAGGAATGGCTCATAGCAGCTCATGTCCAACTTTTCCCCTTTGAACCATTTTTCACCAACATCAGGTATACCTGTAGCACTATAAATGGCATTTGATGAGAGTTCAAAGGTCAACCTTGCAAAGCTTGATTGTTTGTTATGTAGGTTAAGAATGAATAACCTTCTGAGCTCTGGGTGATTTTGTACTTGTTGGACCTTTTCATAAAACTGGAAACACCCTACATTTTGAAAGCATGTGATAATCATGGGAGAGGCAGTAAGCTCCACAGTGTCTTGGGGTTCAAACCTATTAACCTTCCCACCCTTGTGCTTTTTCCTCATAGGCACTTGGCCTCCTTCACTACTAACACTCCCTCCTTCTCCTGACATTCTGATCACTGCTGCCTTTAAACAACCCTAGGCTTGCTTGTGAAACTTGATAGGATGAGTGAAATGGAATAACGGTGAGAGGAAATTTTTGTAAGTGACTAAGAGGGAGGTGTAGGTTTATGACTAATCTCCTTTGAGATTTTATAAAGGGTTAACCTAAACTCACTATAATTACCCTAATTAATACTTATCTTAACTGATAATTTCTTGCTTGGAGGTCAAAAGAGAGTTTTTGTCATGAGGACTTAGGGTTTCTAGTCATTAGGGTTTGGTTGATTCCTTTAATCATCCAATCATCAAATTCACTTGGAGGATAAGGAAAAGAACATCCACCTACCAAATTTCAACGTCTTTGCAGGTTCTTGGATGCAACTTGGAGGTGTCCTTTCATCAATTTTTTGGCAGTTTGCAAGTAGAGGAGGGCTTTTGGCTTAGGCACAGCACCTGAACGTGTTGTCAGGTCCTTTTTTCCCTAAGTATAGTTTCTGTACACACTGTCAAGTGTCAGGCCTCCTGAGCGCAGCGCTTGCACATGTGCAGCCTCGTCGGGCTCTCCCTACGCACAGCGCCAAGCATGTTTTCTTCCTGTTGGGAAATTCTGGGCGAACAAGTAATGCCCGTATAAATGCGCAACGCATTCCCCGAATGCACAACGTAGTGTAATTTTACACTGTAAAAACTCCCGAACATGTAGTGTCGGGTGCTGTAAGCATAGCACCCGCACGAACGCGTAGCGTCGGGCAACCTTACCCAATTTTTCACTAAAACTCTCGATTTTTCTCCCTAAAGGTTTTTTTCTCTTCTGCAAGTGAATAATAAGCTAAGTGACAAACTCAATGACCCTTTATAGTCTTAGGAAAATAAATTTAAACCTTGTATACCCACTTTCTGATGTTTTTTAGTATCTTTGTCATTTTCACTTATATTCTTTTTTACCTTTTGCAGTAGGTGACTTAAAAACATCAAAATGGTATTTTTCCCTTCTAACCATTTTTCTTTGTTGCTCTTCAGGTTGCTGACATGGTGAACTCTGACTCCCTTTGGCCTTTTTATGCTTTTAACACTCTGTTCTACATTTGTTTGTTTGAGTCATATGGCTTGTTCATGTCCTTTAGTCACTTTCATTCCATAAGTGTCATGAATACCTTGAAGTGACTCTCTTCCCTCTGATCTTTGGAGCATGCTAAAATCAATTTGACAACCTCAGGCACTTGCATGGTGGCAGCATCTTTAAAAATTCTCTGTTCTTACCTTGGAGATTAAATTTCCTTTTTCTTGATGGGTGACTAAGGAACTTGTTTTTATTTTTCTCACTGATCTCTAGGCATGATAAATCCATTTTTTACAAGTACCATAGTCTTCATAATTATGTATGCTAGCCTCTTTTGGAAACTTGTGATTTGCAGGTGCCATGACATACTGATTTAGCCCCTTTTCATGTTTCTTGGTGTTGGACACATTCATCTACATAACAACAACCTTATGATTAGCTTGGCTTTCCATATTGAAACTCAATCCTATGCTTTTATTCCTTTGATCATTGAGTGCAAATGACTGACAATGCAAGCTTGACCTTCTTTTCACTGATACACTTTTCATTTTCTTTCTACTGTCATCATGGAGGGCCATCAACTTCATTTCATCTCCCTTGACTATAATTCCAAAACCCTAGGTTTCTGGGCTGTTTGAGAAGAATCATTAGTGTTGTCTTCTAAGTTCTCTATAGCCCTTTCAAGTTCATTCATTTATGTTCAGTTCACTTCACCATTTCCCCTTTTTTATCTATGATTTCTGAAAACATTCAATCCATGCTTGGTTGTATTGGTGTGCCTTTATCCATGTGATTTGCTTCATTGGCTCTTTGCTTGGCACACTGCTGGTCCAGTCAGGCTTAGAAACCCTAATTTCTCTTGAACATAAGTTGCTTACTCCTCCATTTTATTTTGTATATCTTTAATGAGGAGTAGGCCTATTACCTTACCAATTTTTCTGTTGATAGTCACCTTGACACTCCTGCATAAATGTCAAAATGAACAGTTGTCATTTGCAGAACTTGAACTTGATAAGGAGGTCTTGGAGAATTTTTTGATCTATCTTGGACATACAGGTGTTGAACTTCTTTCACATTTGTTTCAGCTTCTAGCACAGGAAAAAAAAATCTCAAAACATCAAGGATAACTCTACAACCTATGAAACCCTAATGACCTAGTGGGAGGCTCTTTTGACTTGGTCTTTGACTGAAAAATTGGCTTGGGGTCTTCAAGTGTGAAAAACAAAGTTTTTGAAAAATTGATGTATTGAAGATCCAAAATCCAATGTACTTGATTTATATAAAGAGCCTACAGAGATAGTTTTGATACCATCAATGCTTGAGGCATTTGGTGAACATAGGAAAGAGTAGGCTGATTGGTAATCCTAGATGGCAAGTGGAGGGGTGAGGCAAAGGAAAAACAAAGTGATGAGGTTATGGGTGGGAAAATAGGATAAAGATGAGTGGCATGAGCCCATGAGGGGTCCTTTAGGAGTGGTAGGCTAACCAGGGAATGGAAGAGTATTAAAATAGTGAAAATTTTGTTGTAAGGATAATGAAGGCGGTGATATTTCTAAAAATCACAATTTTCATGAATGTTGTTTTTAGAAATATGGGATAAATACTTAGTCATCTACAAATAGAAAAAATTACTGATGAATAACAATGGGAAAACAATTTGCAGAAAGAAAAGTATGTACATATTACAAGACTAATCAAAGTCAATTAAAAAATTATGAATCTTATTATTATAGGACCCTAACAGGTGTTAAAGACAGAACGCTGCCACCATTATTGGTACACCCTTTATTGGGGCATCTGTATTTGGGAACCCTAGTCGATCTCCCAACACCACACCACACACCACTCCTCCCACAACCCCTAGAGGACAGGGGAGTTCTACCAATTCGGGAAGCCAGTCGAATATAGAGCAGGGTACATCACATAAAAACCCTCTTCCTAACCAAAACTTTGCTTTTTCACAAGTCGCAATGGCTTGAACCTCACAGTCACCCTTTCTGGCTTCGTTGAATCTACCAGATTTAACCAAGTTGACGAATGACCCCATTGCACACAACCCTTTATGGCCTCCCATTCCCATGAAGCTCCCTTTGGACATTCCAAAGTTCGAGGGAAAGCAAGCAGAAGACCCAGGAAATCATGTAATGACTTTCCACCTGTGGTGCTCGTCGAATAGCATCATTGACGATACTATTCGACTGAAACTATTTCAGCGCACTCTGATAGTAGTAGCAGTGAAATGGTATGTGGAGCAACCTTCTGCTACACATGGAGCCCTCATCGCCCTCACCACTACGTTCCTAACATATTTTTAGTTACCCATCCACCATCATTCTCGAATGGAATTACTGACACACTTTAGGCAAACCCCCATCGTCCATATCTTAGACCATCTCCATGAATGGCGGTGGCGTCGTAGTTTATGTAAAGAAAAACTCAACGATTGAGTACTATTAGACCTGGTACCGAAAACTCTCACTACAGAGATTTCAAAGGATGTGGTGCAAAAAAGGCCCATATTCGAAGTGGACGCCATCAACAAGGATCAACAGCTCGAGCTGATTTATACGCAGTCAGGATATATTTACAATATCCTGCCAAATGCCCTGCGACTGCAAACTTATAAATAATTTCCAGGTGCATCAAACTCTGAAAATGGTTTAATTGGGTCATTGACCCAAAGTTACCTAGGCAGTAGTAGTCAAAACCCCGGTTACACATATGATTCTACCCATAATGTACCACAACTCGATTTTCAAAGTCATCTTATGCCTCAGCAAAATTCGACCAGTAGGGCATTTCCATATCACCATGAAGGAATCTATACTCCAGCTTAGGGATCCCGGTACGTAGATAGACATATTGACATAAGAGATTCCCCCCAATAACAAGGTGCAAACCAAGGACCACGTTATTCTCAGTCCCCAGCACAGGACCCGCCTATGCAAAACAATGCATAGGTGAACTTTGTACAGCCTTCCCAAAACCAACCACGCCAACCATATAATGAGGAGAACTACCCTCCTAAAGTGGTTAAGAAAAAAGGAAAAAAAAATCCCAAAGGGAATCCTGGATAGGGGGGCAACAACTAGTAACGCCCTCCATGATCTCAGGCTGGAGGCATCTCCAACTAAAGTCAAAACTAGGAGCCAAGCAATGCCCAACGACAGAGAAAAAGGCCACCTAAACCACTCTTGTTCGTTCTATGGTGAGTATGGCCATTACACTCACCACTTTCCTGATATCCCTGAGCTGAAAAAGTTGCAGAGTAACCGAGGACAAGGAGGATCTTCCCAGTAAACAGTTGTGATGCAAGAACCTTTCCCCCATCAAGTATCAGTTAACACTCAGCAACAAAATCCCGACGAATCTGGAAAAAAAGCCATGAAATATACATGACTGGAAAAGAGATGTTTTTCCAAACACGGAATCGAAATTACTATACCCCACCAGACACTAACACTTCAGGGGCTAGTACCAGTGCACCAACTACACCTTTGACCATTTCAAAGATGCCTATTGAAACATTGCCAAATATGGCTAAGGGACCAAATAGGAGAGCAGGAAACTATTCCAAAGAGGCCCATAATTATAGCATTGTGGATGACCTAGCCTACTCTCCTGCTTCTATGTCAGCTTTGGAAGTATTGCAGTCATGCCAAAAACAACCGGAAGCCTTATTTTATACATTAGGCACTATCGACCTGTCGAGACGTGCCTAATGGACTTTTATTTAGACAAATCCACCCCCAAGCTTCCTTCGATGGTCACCTTTCAGATACCAGTGTCAGTCCAAAATATCACCATTCACCAATATGTCATTGACGAGGGTGCATACACATACATCATGTCAAAAAACATTTGGCAGAAGTTAGGGTCTCCCAAACTAAAACCATCAGTCATCATGCTTAGAGCATATGATAGTCATCCTTCAACCCCCATCTGTCTCTACCAAAACTTCTCAGTCTACTTAGCCGGAAAGATGGTCCATATAGACATTGAAGTCTTGGATGCTCACTTGGACTATAATATACTCCTTGGTCAAAGCTATATGTACGCCATGTCAGCCATAGCCTCCTTCGTCTTCCATATTATGATGTACCCCCATGAGGACCACATAATTACTATCGACCAATTGACGCATAGTGAGAAATGACCCCTAAAAAGGGTGCACAAGGACCCTACATGGTATAAATTTTTGTTCATGGTAACGAAAGAAAAATTTGACCACGTCATGCCAACTTGTTCAAAGATGTGGAAAATTGGGCTCGGCTCCAACCAGCCCATTATGCCATCTACATCTGGACAAGAGATAGGTCCAAAGGACACAGAGAAATAAACTGAGTTGGGCACTGAGAAAGTAGTGGAAACAGGAGCCGAGAAGACTGGTGGAAATGACACTAAGGCTGAAGAAGAGAAGGAGCCTGAAACAGAGAAAGATAGATAGCAAGACCTGGGAGGTGAGCATGATGTGGACCCTGAAGGTTTAGATGGGCTAAACGGGGATGGTGCCGAATCTTCGTGCAGCACCAAGAGAGGCACAGAAGCTTCCAAAGTTTTGCGCAAAAATCAAAAGGGGTCCAAGGCCAGATGAGATGAAGAGGTCACTCTGACAGAAGAGGAACTCTATAAGATGGTAGACACAATTGCTTTTGTGTCTAAGGATAGATGAACTGCTATGGAGGAGAAGTACAAGGCCATAATGGAGCCCTTGCAATCAGGATTGCAGGTTTTACAACTGAATACAGACACTTTGCAAGCGAGCGTGGATCAAGCGAGGCTAGTACAAGAGAGATTGATGACCACCATGATCATCACAATGTCTGAGAGCCGAATCTTCCACTTCTAGGGCATAGCCGTGACACTGGGACAACCTGAGCTATGTGTGCAGGTGAAAACCTTCCCTAAGGTCAGCATTGAACTTGCGAAGTTGCAAAGTGGAAAGCTACATGCTTTTCACATATTTATTTCCTTCGAACTGCAAATCAGGGAGGCCCGCGGAAAACAAAAATTAAGCGAAGCCGAGTAGACCGCAACCACAAAGATAGTTGAATCACTTCAGGCACAAATAGGGTAGCAGGCGACTGTGGTGCAGCACGTGGAATTGGAGAACCTGATCAACATATTGTGTGGTGAGCTTCCTGAAGTGGTCATCCCAGTGTCTGTCGCGCCACAAGTAAAGATTGAAAGCCTAGCTGTCGTGCTTAAGACCTCTAGATCTGAAATTTAGACGATGAAGGCAAAATTTGAAAAACAAATTGTTGCATTGTAGGCGAAGTTGCAGCCTGAGACTCTCCCGAAGGTGCATGCACAGCGGGTCACCTTAGTCAAAGAAGCGTCCGGGAGAATTTCCACTAACATCGACAAAGGTTCGGAGCTACTGGAGAAAGCCATGGGACTCTGGACCTTGGTGCAAATAGATCCACTTCTCAAAAAAATTACTCAAGAGTTGCGCGCCAAGGAGCATGAGTTCTACGTTCTGCAAGAGGCCTTACCCACGTTCATTCCTACCCAGCGCATCGTCCGCCTTTAGACCAGTCAGGCGCTATGCGATGAAGTCGAGGAGCTCCGCCAGAAGAAGCATATTTTCACTGATCACATGAGGTCATGGGAAAATGAGGCCATGAAGTTATCTTAGGTCCTAGATTTTGCAGTAAGGACCCTCAATCAGACCCTACAGAGTGTCACCTTGGCCACAGAAGGGCCAACTTTGTAGAATAAAGTAGAGATCGCACAGAGCGCAATGAATCAGAGTGCGGGTGTATTGGTGCCCTTTTCTACTACCATTGAAGAGCTCCATAAAAAGATGAAGAACCTAGTGCCGCTGTGACTCAAGACGAGTCACAATATTGTGTTGGGGGCCTGTTGGAGCGAGGTCCCCTTAGTCTGAGATTTGAAGATAGTTTTGGTATATTTTTGTAATAGAATTTGTAATTTTAGTTGTGTGTAGCACAATTCAAAGGGATTTGGGGCAGGTCAAAGCCCCTCATGAGTTGTAATTGGTAAAAAGGGTAGAACTAGGGGCCGAAACCATGGTTTTGTGGTCCTTAGAAGAACACAGGCTAAAAGTATAAATAGGAGTGTAGATCGAGCCAGATAAGACATTTTTTGGTAGGTTTGGATAAGAAGTGAATAGATCTGGCTCTATTCTGATATTTTGTGCAAATTTTCTGGGTAGAAGGCTCCTTCTAGTTGTGTGCATGGAGACCTTTCTCCTGCTATGTATGAACCCCACTGGTTGTGTGCACGAGTGAACTGAAGGGTTTTCTATGGAAGATCTGAGTTGTTTATGAATAAAGAACTATTTTTGCTAATATATGAGTCTGAAATGCATTTGTTGTTCATGTTATGATCATTTCTACATATTATTTCCGATTCATGTGTTTTCTGTGTTTAGATCAATTTTGCAACTACTTCTGGTTTTAGATGAATGGTTATTGAATGAATCTAGTACTATTGGGTTTTAATACTATATGTTAAGAGTTATTACGTGGATTGTGGACTCTGTTTTAACCTGCGTGCAAGATATTCTGCATAATTGACCTAAATATTTCTGTTAAGGGTTTCCTGGTTAGGGCTTCTGCTGCAGAGATCTAGTCATGATTGTTTTAGATCTAAAGGCACCCACATCATTTAACTCTCTCTCAGGTTCTATAAACCTAGTTCCATCACCCCCCCATACTACTTCGGGTGATAATTTTGAGTTTCGCAAGAAGGTCACTGCCAAAAGGGCCAGTAGTAATAGGATTTTGTTGGTTAACCTCAACTCCTAACATGGGTCAGGACCCCTCAAGACAACAAAATGATACCAAGGTCGGAAAAACAACTCGGATGTCCTTGAACTTCTTCTCCTTAATGCGTAAGTTCGTCCTCAACTGTTGAACCATGGGGTCCTCCTGGACGGAGGTCCAGGTGCCTATGACATCCTCAAAAAGATTGTTTCATGCTTCCATAGCCGCTTTGATGCTTACAGTGGCTTCCTGTAATACTGCGGCGCATTGTGATCTGAACTCTGGAGGCATATCTAGTTGCAATTTTGTCTATAAATTTGTGATATTCTACTTTAACTCATCGTACATAGTGGATATCTCTAAATTTTAGGCTTTAAGTGAGGCTACAAGACATTCTAACTTTTTGGTGGTCATGGTAGTTGTACGTATTGTCAATTCAACAATATCAGAGCATGGCTGACTCATGAGGGACTCTAATTGTGCATGTTGGCTCTCTGTGGCACTCCTAGCTTCTTCGAATAACTGTTGTCCCTTATGTAATGTCTCAACCTACTTCTTATTGAAAATGCAACAAGATGATGGAGCTTAGTGAAAAGACGTCGCCTTCACTAAGTGGGCCCACAGGCTATTTTTGGCGCAAAGTCTATTTTTAGACTATGTATATTTTTAGACATATGGATCATGGTCTATGAGTTGTAGGATGCTATTTATGGATGATTTTTAAAGTTGGTAAAAATATATGGACCTCTATTTTTAGACATTGGGCGGAATCTATTTTTAGACTGCCGGGCTAAAAATAGAATAGTCAAATATTATTAACCCTTAATAATATTTAGACTATAAACATTATCTTATCATCTTGGAGCACTTCAGTTTGATGCTTGGATGTGGCACATGCAGCTGATAGAAGGAAATACGCTTTTCCTAAGGGTTAGTTGAGCTATTGCATGGTTGACTTCGGTTAGAACTCATGTGGCAGAGTTTGGTGGAGTTGATGAGACAGTTGGTGGAGTTGTGTTCGGTTTAACTTAGTTGAACTAGTTGTATTTAGTCTAATTGAAAAATACACTAGTGATGAGTGGTGTGAATTAATTATTAATTAATTCACTAATTATTAACTCATAAATCAACTAAAGAACACATCAGTTAACTGCAATGCATGGACAGTTCAGTGGAGACCAGTGTTAGAGGTGGGTGAAAGGGTGAGTCTACTATCAGTTGTGACTATAGCTGTGCATGAGATTTGTACACACATTGATGGAGATTTCCAATGAGGATTGTGCAGTTGAAGCAAGTGGGATTCAAACTTGGATCTCATCATTATTCATCTTGGATTGCGCAGTAGAGGCAGGCAGACTTGTGGAGGAGATTTGAACCTGTGACTTGTTCATCTTTCGTGCTAGTTTTTGTGTAGCATGTGAGATAGTGCTGAGAGCTGTGAGAGCTTTGTGCTATGTATTGTTACATGTTCTCTATCATTATAATATACAAATAGTTGGGGGTTTTCAGCTGTATGCTTTCCCCATTACATACTGTGTTATATGTGTGCTTGATTATGTTTTAATGTGCGCATGCAACTGCTTCTATTTCCGCATATTGATGATCAATTGTAGAAGAGGTTATGTATTATGCATGAAGCTTAAATAGTGTTTAATCAGGATAATCTCGGTGAATAATTCAGCTATTATTCAAATTTCTACATGGTATCAGAGCGAAATTGATCATCGGATCTGTTACAGTGATTACAATTTATTTCAGTAGACAGAGTCTGTAAGCGGGCCAGGTAGCCTATGGATCCATCCTTTCTCTAAAAGGTGATATATCCAGTAAATTCCCCTACAGTCGATCTCTGTGCTAGAAATAATTTTTTCTCACAGATCGGAAGCGGTTGAGTTTTGAGCTGGTGGAATTCGAATTTGCAGCAGGATTTGGAATTCGAATTTGTAGTAGTTTTCTTGGTGTCGAAGTCAAAATGTCTTTCAATGGATTACGACTGGAGTATGCCGTTGAGGGCAGCTTGAATTATGTTGCATGGAAGGAAAGAATGGAGGCGGTATTAGATGATAACGGGTTGAAGGATTTCATAGAAGCTGAGGTCCCAAAGCCTACTAATGCTGCCCAAGTTGAGGCTTGGCAAAATAAGATGGAAAAGTGTCGAAGGATTCTGTTCGAGGGCGTGAAGGATCACATTGTATCTAGCATGCATGGAAAATATTCTCCATACTTGATGTGGAAAGCGTTGACAGATTTATTCCAAAGCAAGAGAGACCAGAGAAAGTTGGCGCTCAAGGATAAACTCAGACACATAAAGATGGAGAAAGGCGACAGTATGCCCAAGTATCTCACGAAGTTCATCCAATGCAGGGATGAGCTGGGAAGTGTGGGGGTGACTGTAGATGATGAGGAATTGGTGAGCTTGGCTCTCCTTGGTCTTCCAAAGAGTTGGCATGCCTATCAGGATTCTGTCAATGGTCGGGAGAAATTGCCAGGATGGGAGCGACTTTGGTCGGATCTTGTGAAAGAGGAGATAAGGCGGAGTACTAGGGACGGATCTTCATCAAAAGCATCTGATGAAGAAAATTGTGCTTTGTCTGCCAAAGAAAAGAAGGGGAAGAGCAAGAAATCTTCTCATTTCGGTGCAAAAGGCAAGAAGCAGGACATGTCCAAGGTGAAGTGTTTTCATTGTCACCAGCACGGACATTATGCCACAAATTGTCCGCTAAAGAAGAAAAATAAGCAGGCTGCTGGATCTGCAGCTCGAGAGGCCTTAGCCTCGTAGTTTGAGCTAGATTTTTCGCTAATCGCATGCTTGGTCTCAAGTGTGATGGGATCAGTATGGTTCTTGGACAGTGGTGCGTCTTTTCACATGACTGGAGATCGAGATTTGTTTTCAGATCTGGATGAGAAAGATCTTGGAGTGCACATCGAGATGGGCGATGATGGTAGATACAGTGCGACCGATATCGGTACCATTTCCTTTAAGAGGGAGTCTGGTAAACCCTTCGTATTGAAGGATGTGATGCATGTTCCAGGATTGAAGAAGAATCTGATCTCTGTGGCGATGTTAGAAGACAAGGGGTACGATGTTGTCTTCAGCGAAGGAAAGGCTTTCCTGCGCAGTAAGACAACTGGAGAAACCCAGAAGATAGGGGTTCGAGTCAAGAACCTTTATCAGTTGCAAGTAGATGGCTGCGCAGAAATGGCATGCAAGGCGGAAGGAGTGGTGAGCCGGGATGATGGCGAGTTGTGGCACCGGAGATTGGGCCACCTTCACCATGGAGCTTTGAAGATACTGCAGCAGATTTCTACTGGGCTTCCTAAGGGCACTCTTGCGCAGTCAGATCAGTGCAAGGGGTGTACCTTGGGAAAATTTTTGAAAGCCACCTTTCACGAGAAGGATAGTCAGCCACGACGATCCTTGAGAGAATTCACACAGACGTGTGTGGACCTTTCTCAGTAGCTTCGACAGCAAAGCACAAGTACTATGTGATCTTTGTTGATGATTATTCTTGGAAGTGCTGGATCTTCTTCATGCAGAAGAAGAGCGAGACATACTCAAAGTTCTGTGAGTTCAAGGCGCTGGTTGAGAAGGAATCGAGGAAGCATGTGAAGGCTCTTAGGAGCGACAATGGTGGTGAATTCATCTCTGCTGAATTCAAGGACTTTTGCAGCGCAGAAGGGATTCAGAGAGAGCTCATTGCACCCCATAACCCACAGCAAAACGGGGTTGCTGAGCGGAAGAACAGAACGATCGTGGGTGCTGCACGGGCGATGTTGCATGATCAGGGCCTACCCCTTCACTTGTGGGCGGAGGCATGCAATACTGCAGTATATGTGCAGAACTGTTGTCCTCACAAGATACTTGGCATGAGTACACCGGAGGAGGCGTTTTCTGGTAAGAGGCCTGATATTTCCCATTTGAGGATTTTTGGTTCACCTGTCTACATGCATGTGACGAAGGATGCTAGGAAGAAGCTGGAGCTGACCGCAGAGGTTGGGATATTTGTGGGGTACACTGATACACTCCAAAACTATCGTGTGTATTTTCCAGACAGTCGCAAGACTGTTGTGCGACGGGATATCAAATTTTAGGAGGAGAAAGCCATGAAGTGTTTGCTTGAGAGGGAGCCACACTTGCATGCAGATGAGGAGCTATCAGTTCCTAAGGATGAGCTTCAGGATGTGGATCAGCCACAAGATGAGGTTCATGGAGTGGAAGAGACCACTCATGCAGCGCCAACCATGAGAGGGCGCAAGCGCACTATAGAAGCTGAGTGACTGGCTCAAGATGCAGAGAAGGTTGTAGGACCACCTATAGCACAGCGCAGACAGAGACAGTCACCAGATCGGTACACTGGATACATGGCTCTTATGAGCAAATGTGTCGTGACAGAGCCATCCTCTTTCGAGGAAGCTGTGGAGGACCCCGCATGGGTAGATGCCATGGTGGAAGAGTATGATTCGATTGTCAGAAACAGTGCATGGGATATTGTCCCAAGGCCGGAAGGGAAATCAGTGGTGGGTTCGAGATGGATCTACAAAGTGAAGCAGGCAGCTGACGGGAGTGTGGAGAAGTATAAGGCAAGATTTGTTGCCCGAGGCTTTTCACAGATAGAGGGGATCGATTATGAGGAGACCTTTGCACCTGTCGCAAGGTATTCTTCCATACGGACGATTCTTGCTCTCTCAGCGCAGATGGGGTGGCACATTCATCAGATGGATGTGAAGACTACGTTCCTCAATGGAGTCATTGAGGAGGAGGTGTACATAGAGCAGCCTGAAGGTTTCGAGATCTTCAGCAGTGAGTCGCATGTTTGCCGACTCAAGAGAGCACTGTACGGGCTTAAGAAAGCACCTCATGCTTGGTACACATGGATAGACAGTTACTTCACCGGACTTGGATTCTCCAAGAGTGAGGCGGATCCTAACCTGTACCAGATTGTGGTGGAGGGGAAGTTGTTGATCATTGTACTGTATGTAGATGATCTGATTTTGACAGGTGATGAGCTGTTGATACTTTCATGCAAGGAGGATCTTGCTAGAGAGTTTGAGATGAAGGACTTGGGCCTCCTTCATTATTTCCTGGGATTGGAAATTTGGCAGCGCAGTGATGGATTGTTTGTTTCTTGGGGTAAGTATGCCCAGGAGATATTGGAGAAGTTCAACATGCATGGCTACAAGCCTGTTGATACTCCTCTTCTTGGAGGTTGGAGGAAGGAGGATGCTACTTCAGCGGAGGTAGTGGATGCCATTGTTTATCGACAGTTGGTGGGGTTGCTTATGTATCTGGTCAATACACGACCCGATATATGCTATGCTGCTAACCAGCTTTCACAAGCTATGGTTAAGCCTACCAAAGCTCTTCTGGAAGGCAGGCAAGCATGTATTTCATTATCTTAGAGGCACATCGGGATATGGCTTGTGGTACAGACAGGAGGATGAGGTGAAGCTATGTGGCTTCACGGATGCAGATTGGGTAGGGAGCCCAACGGACAGAAAGAGCACATCTGGAGAGATCTTCAGTATCGGTTCGACAACAGTTTCTTGGTACAGCAGGAAGCAGAGATCCGTGGCACTCAGTTCAGCAAAAGTTGAGTATATGGCAGCAAGCTTGGCTGCATGCGAGGCCATATGGATGAGGAAGATCCTGGTTGGGTTGTTCGGGTAACACTTGGAGCCTACTATGATTTATTGTGATAACCATGTTAGTCATCAGTATTTTTCACTTGTTAGTGATGACTAGATCCATAGCTAAGTTTTCTAGAAGCTGATCTCCATATGTCAATTTGTCATCTAGAAAACCCTCATAAAACTTTTTTCGCCCTCCTACTTTTCAGTTTGCCCATGTCAAGGTTAAACCTCATTATCACTATCCTATCTAGCTTCAGCCCTACTGGTCTACCCATCAGCTCTAAAATGACAATCCAAGTCTGTTTCAAAAGCCTCCCCTAAGTTAGGAAGTGGCGCTCTAAGGCATTTTTACCCTTGGCAACCATCAAAAGGCCAAAAACCTCCATCTGCTACAGACCAATCATGATAGACCTCCCACTCTGCAAATGAAATTGATCATAGCCCTAAGTCGCGCCACTTACACACCCCTAAGTCTCAGCAATGCATAGACCATAGTCTCTAGCTGATTTTAGGTGTTTTACAGTGTTTTATGGATTTTACAAAGACAGGAAATATAACTTCATCTCAGGAGAAAATTCTTGAATACACATTTAGAAGAACAGCTGCTTCTCAATGTCAAACATGAGCCTGAGATACATATGCAGGGTAAGGAGTTACTCATCAAGACCTTGCAGCTTCCATTCAGCATGAAATCACAATAGAAGAAAGACACCACTGTCAAACAGACTAAGTAATTTGTCATGGCCAAGAACCTCCTTCATCTACAAGCAGAGGGTTGAGGCGCCTCCTTCATCTACAAGCAGAGGGCGATGGTCAATATTGACTTCAAGGATTGCAAAACTTACTATAAGCACAGGCTTGTTTTTTACTAGACAGTAAAACAGTGACTCTAGGTTTATGAGTGAAAGTGATGATCAAAACAGGGCTAAGATCTAAAATGTGCAAGACAAAAGAAAACAAAGTTTTTGGTCTTGTGTCCTAAGAAAGAGAATCATTTGAAGTTTCAGTCAGCATCAGGGCGCATCAAAAAAGAACTCCTTCAATCAAAGCTATCATAACAAATATCTCTGCAGGGGTCTTAATATGAATAGCTCCAATCAGTCTTGAGCAAGAAAATACTTCAGTAAAAAGACCCCTGTGTGTTATTTTGTTTCTGTTGAAATGTGAAATACAGTCCATGGTTTCTGGATGAACATAAAGAAGAGGCAGGAAAGTAGTACACAACCCCAGATATAAGACATCTTAATGTCCGTCAAAGCGCCAGTGTAAGTCCAGCTGTTGCAAGCATCACTCCACCACAAAGACAGGTTTTTTCTTCAAATACAACAGGTTGGTGTTTTTAGATTTTCATTAGGAAGAATATGGCTAATAAAAGCCTTGGTATCTGTGAAATATGCCAGCAGTTATTCCACATCTTTTATACTTGCCTCCTCAACACAAAGACAAAAACTGGTGATGATCCGAGTTTTAAAAACCCTGGGACAGCATGCCAAGCTAATCAGGCATGTCTTTCTTGAAAGCAGCTCCATTCATGAACAGGTGCCTTTTCAAAAATGCTACAACAGCTGACACAGACAATCTAGGTTTATGTCATCAAGATACACGACCATTGAAACTATTGTTCATAATAGGCAAAGAGATGCTTTGACCTACTGTTAATATGTTGGAAAGTTTGAAACAAACATAGGTTTCATTATTCAAATGGACAAAGACATCATGGTAACATTTTTTGAGCAGAGAAAGTATACTGAAAAGCAGCGCCCCTCTTGATCAATAAACCATGACAAAGTCCAAATAAATGCAACATTTTTGGACACCTACAGTTGGAAAGGGTTGATGAAGCGCTTGGAGACAGAAGTTTTCAAAACAAGTTAAAGGATAAGCCTCATCATTTCAAAGGAAAAAGCAGTGTCAAGTACTTTTCCTCATACCTTAAATGGATTTTCTGTGTTAAAATGTCACCAAAAGTGTTAAAAAATGGTAGGAGATGGTCTATAGGTTTTTGAGGTATTATCCGAAGTTGGAGCTTCTATGCTGAATTATCACCAGAGGGACACATTAGTAGGAATCACCTATCCAAACCCATATGCATAACTGAACAGAGTTTTAACCTTTTCAAAATAGGTTTGTTTTTTATAAGAAGGTGGTACATGTTGACATGGTTTAAAGAGCGTGAAAGACCTGCTGCCAACATCATTTCAAAAGGATAGACTCCTCTCAAAAGAAATCAATATCATTCGGGTTTCAAACAAAACAATAAGTCCAAGTATTGTTTCAAAGGACATAACCTTCAAAACCCTTACAAGACTAAACCAAGGAGCTTTATTTCCTTTCGCTTTTCAAAGGATCAAAAGACTGTTGCAAAATTGTCGAGCAGATCCCCAAGCACGAGCAAAGCATCCCTCTGAAGTTCACGAGATCAAACAAGGGATTTTTCGAGCAATTTGAAGGAAGTTTTGGCAGTTTATAGCTCCGCGGCGCGCTCACAGGAAAAATTGCCCAGGCGGGTAACCACCGCACGGCGCGCCTGTACATGCGCGCGACGCGCCTGTGCAGTGCCAGTCCTGTCGGCCCGACAGTGACCCGACGGCACAATTTTGCACGACGCTCTTCTAGATGAACATGTGACGCATCTTTTGATGATCTTAAATGCATCCAAAGGTGCTCCAAATCCACTCAAATGATCAGACAAGCCTTGCCATTCAAATCTCAAGGTACTCCATGAGCATTTTTGACCTTTTAAAAATCTGTAGGGTGGAAAAATCACTGTGTTTGTCAAAACCAAACAAGGGTAAAGGTTGAACGTTCCGGTGTGAATCAAAGAGATAGGTTTTCTGTTTAAAAACTCACCATATCTCCCCTAACTGAAAACTTTGTTACAAATCTTGACAAAGTCACCACTGCTGAGTTTATATATCTTCATATGCCTATTGAGCTGCATATTAGGGTTAAGGTTTTGATCAAAGGGGAGCTTTCGACATTAAACTGCCATAAGTCTTTGTTACCACAGCATACAAAACTTTTTGAACACTGCCATCATATCTGCAAACTGTGTTTTGGCCGAAGATATCCTTTGTTTAGAGCTGTGGTGTAGAGCTGAATGCACAGATGAAATGCCTGGAGGGAAAAGAGTTGTAAATTGAAAACTGTGTTTTTTTTTCACCTCCCTAATCAAAGGAGAAAGGTGTCTTGCATTCTCAAAATGTCAAGGGGCAGGTTACCCCTACCAACCATAGAAAAGATAGTTGTTCACTGTGTGTTCTAATTGACTATTTTTTCTGTTCTTCAAAGCTCACTGTCAAGTTGATTTTCAGAGGTTATAGAGGCATTCTTCTAAGGAGGACTGGTATTCCATATTGAAATGGGAATCTTGGCTTTTGAAAGGAATAAGCTCATACAGCCTCCGTTGAAACTTTTGGAGCATTTTTAACTCTGCCACCTTTGTTCCATAACTGTGAAATTGACTATATGACTACACTCAAGATTGACTGTATATGATGTGAACTGTGTTGATTAATTAACACACCAGACAGGGACAGGATTGTGATGATTGGAAAGTTCACCATCTGTCAAAGGTACAAAACAGGTTTTTGAGCTCCAAACATCACAGAGCAAGGCGATTTTGACACTCTAAACAACATTTTCACCTAACAATCTATCTCCATTTCACTGCATTATCTCTTGTTAAGAGGTCTACTGGATGAGATACATATTAAAGGTGAAAAGACCACTTTTTAAGGGAGAAAGGGTTTTATATTGTGAGGGAACAGTGTGCAGTCATCCAAAGACATTGTTCACTATCAAAACAGTGAATTGACAGGGTTTGGTTCAAAGAAGGCAGTTTAAAGGCAGTAAGATAGTTTGGTACTTCAAGAGCTTATTTAGCCCAAAATTCCGCCCAGACAAGACAACAGAAGTGGTTTACATAAAAGATATGAGCCAATCTCTACAGAAGAAGTCAATGCACATCCATCCACCCTCTTCAATTTTCATGAGGTAGGTTGTTTGGATTTCTGCCAGAAAGTACAGGAGGTCAAAAGTTTCTTGCCCTTGACACACCTATGCACCCTGAGGTTCCAAAGAAAGCATTTCTAGGTAGCAGACCTTGATTTCAAGTTTTCCCCGAGGTCAGTGTCTAAAGCCACCAAAATTCCATATCATGGCGAGAAATGGTTCAAACAGACCCATCTAGACTTGGATGACTACAAGCCTTTCATCAAGCCCGAGCATAGAGATACTTTCACTGCTATTTTTCCTTTCTCTTATCTTCTTGCCAGCTATGCTCCCCTAATGAAGGTCATAATGAATTACTTTACTTGTGAAGGGAGATTTACTCGAGTTTATGCCTACCATGTCCGACTATTGATGCATTTCACTAGAACTAGGCAGCTAAATCTCCCTTACTTTTTATACAAAAGCATCGAGAAGATGGCATCCACACTCCAGAAGAAAGCTCCATCTCTGCAAATAACTTCCCTTTTCCATCATTCTCTGATCAAGATTATCATCCTACACCAGCTAGAGAAGAAAGAGGTTCCATGGGATATTTTTATCAGCCACCCAGATTTCTCTACTGTTCCTCCTGTCCATATATCTCCCACCCAGACTATTCATCGCCCTGTACCTTTGTCCAGCAGGCCTACTCCTAGAAGGCTCAAGATCACCACAGAACAGTCAGGACAACATGAAGAAGAAGGACATGAACAGGTAGAAGAGGAAGAGGATAAACATGAAGAAACTGATGAAGACCAGCAGCATGATTTTTATGGTCAAGGGCAGCAGCTTGAGCCACAAAGTGAGCATGAAGTTGAAACACACCAGCAGCTTGAAGTTGGTGAACAGGGGCAGCAGTTTGAACAGCAAGAAGAAAAGAATGCTGAACAGCAGCATCTTAGTGAAAATGAGCAGCAGGAGCAAGAAGAAAAGAGTGCTGAACAGCAGCATCTTAGTGAAAATGAACAGCAGGGACAAGAGGAAGAGCAGCAGCTTGATATTGAAGGTCATGAACAGTAGTTTGGGCAGGAATTTGAGCAGCATCTTGAGCCACAAAATGAACAAGAAGTCCAAGCACACCAGCATTATGACATTGAAGAGCAGAAACAATCTGAAGAAGACACACAGCAGCCTCATGAAGAGCAGCAGTTTCAAGAAGATGTCAAGGGCAAAGCAATTGTGCCTCCCTCTCCTAAAAAGACAAAGCCCAGCACAGCAAGAAAGAAAGGGCCTAAGGCTGCCACTCCAAAAGTGACAAGAGTTGTCCCTAGCAAAATAAAATCGCCCAAGAGACCTCTCACTAGTATGCCAATAAGGAAGAGTGCAAGATTGGCCTTCAAAGGGAAAGGCAAGATTGGAGAAAGTCAAGAACATGGAGGTGCATTGGTTGTCATTCCAATCCAAAGTGATGACAGCGATAATGAAGCCCGCATTCTTGAAAACCTTCTAATCCATCGAGAGGGTCAAATTGAAGCATTGGAGAATGACCTTCATCGGGCAAAGACCTTAAATCATTTCTTGGAGATCCAAAATAAACAAATGAATGTCCATATGGTTGTTCATGAAGCACGGGCAATCAAATACAAGAATGAGGCTGCTAAATCACAAGTAAGGATAGAGGAGCTCATCGGTGAGTTTGATGAAGATGAAGAAGAAGACCAGCCTAGGCGGAAGAGGCCTAGAACCATAGGGCTTAAAAGAGCCCTGGAAAAGCAAAAGGAAGAAGAACAGGCCCATCTTCAATCCTTTCCCCTCACTGCACTACTTGAGCAAGAAATTGAAGAAAATAAGGAGGCATGGCTAGAAAGAGCCAATAAACACTTGGAGATGAAGCTTGAAAAGGCAAACAGAGACCTAGAGCTGTAAAGGAAGATGACACAGCACTATCAAAAGTTGAATTAGTTTGCCCGGCGCAAGCTAAAGGCCACCCAAGCAAAACTGAAGGAAGCAAAGGGGAAGCACCCATCACGGAAAGAGAAGAAAGGCACAGCAGCACTTGATATTTTGGCTTCATCTTCGGAGCATGTTGCTAAGGACCCTTGAGGGTCATGCACCCCAATTTTGAGCTCATTTTGACAATTTTTGGTTTTTTGGCATTTTTGGGTTTTTGGTCAAAAACTCATAAATTCGCCATTTCATTTTGAGGATTCGTCAAGGGAGGAGAATGGTACCATCAGATGCCATAATTTCATGAGCATGTCCTCAGCGATTTTCAGAGCATTTGGAGATCATTTTCCCCTTCAAAACAGCGAAAAAGGCTCGCATTTTGCACACTCTGCCTGGTCTATCAGCAGACTGTAATTTTCTGGCTTTTTACACATAGGTGCATATTTGGAGGACTTCTAGGCATCGGATTGGAGAAATTTCAGTTGTGCCAGAAAGTAGACACTCGGAGCTTTCCAACGAGCTATCATGAGCCTCGTTTCGACATCAGGAAGGCTGCCAAATGTTTCCGGCAAGTCAGGGGACCTTTTTCTGATATAAATTTGAAGTATTTTTGTAATTTTTGAACCTCTAAAATCTGCTTTTTCCAAATGTGCGTTTAGCTATTTTTGCACTTGGAAAATGATGCAAAGTCAATTAAATTCCCTTTTTTTAGCAATTTTTAGATATTTTATGAGATATTTTTGTGCCTTGGGCTTTGCAAAGCCTCAAGGACAAGTTTAGATATTTTGATTAGGCCAATGAGGATGCAAGTTGAACCATGAGGTTTTCCTCACTTGAGCCTATTTATTCCACAAGCTCTCATTGTAAACAAGGCTAAACTTGAGAAGAGAAGTAATATATTGGTCATATGAGCTTTGAAGAACATACTTGTGTTATGATTTTGGACTGCCTCTTGGATGCTCTTGAATGAATGATGAAGGATTGTTGATGGATTCCATGACTTGGTAGAATGGTATAGTGTCTCTTTCTATGTTATTGTCTTCTAGTTTTCACTCATGAATACTTGTTTCTTGCTTGCTATAGATCAGTAGAGAACAAGTTTGAGATATGCCCATGGAGGCACCTCAAAATTCCTGAATCTTCATAGCTTTTATGTTTTCTTCTTCCTTAGTTGTACTAAAGAATTCTTAACTGCTCTTTAGTAACTTAAGGATATTGTTGCTAGTTTCATTCATAAGTTCTATGCATGTTGAGTAGGATGTATGGTGTGCCCTGCTTACCTATGACTGTCCATAGTTCTGTCCATGAAACTATCTCTTTGACTGATTAGATTATCATCTTGTTGAACCAAGGAGGCCTAGTCCCGATCTAGCCCTTTGCCTAAAACTATGAAACCTTGTTTGTCAAAGTGCCCAATAACTTAAAGATTGTGTTTAGGCATTCCAGCATAGTATTTTGAGTTGTTAGTCCGTCTTATGTGTTTTCCCCAAAGTCTGATAGCCATTTCCCAAAGTTAGAGGGTCTTATACTTCTATGCATGGCTTGAATGTTTATTTCTATGTATTATTTAGCTTGTAGTTACATTTTGCATGATTAATGGCTTGCCATACCATGTTTATGTCTGCTATCAATCTAGTTATGCTTGAAATCCTTCGTCTTTCACAAACTTGATGTCCATTTACTCCATTTTGCCCAAAGATCCTTTCTACCTTGAATCAAATCGGCCCTACAGCAGCCTTGTATCATCATCTGATAGCTTCCTTGACCTTTTTGACCCCATAGCCCAGTTGATCTAACTTCTTGTTACCATTTTATACCTTTGATCAGTTTCATCCCTCACAACTTAAAAAACCAAAACCAAAAAACATACTCCATAACTAGCCTAAAATCAGAACACGATAAGCAAACACATAGATATCCCTTACACATATAGAGAGAGCCCTCTCTGAGTCCAGGAAGGCTAGGTCCTTGGGCTCCAAATCTTGGTTTGATGTTACACTGTCATTTGGCTTGCCAATCAGCCAAATCACGGGAACCTAACATAATGGCGATCACGGTGGGACTCTGAGTATTAAACAAACTTAGTTTCCCTAATCTTTAGAGACTTTTGAGAATATTAGTTGGCTGACTTATCCCACCGCTCACTAACATAATGGCGATCACGGTGGGACCTATTGAGTACATGACAGTCTAGCAAACTTTTATAGACTCCTTAGTCCTTCAAATTTTAACTTAAACCATCAGCCTTTAGAATCATTTAGTGTAAACTCTCTATTTCACCATCTTAGCAAAGTGATGAATCAGGTTTATAACACTCTTACATCCTAGGCTGCACATAAAACTCAGAAAAAACCACAAAAAACTCCCTTAGATTGGTTTTTGTCAAGTACTGGTGGTGGACCATACACATATACCTTAAAACAACTAGTTTCCACCTGGCGACTCCACTAGCCTACAGTAGGCCTTACTATTTTATCGAACTCTAGGTTACTATCCAATCAACTTATCCCATCGCTCACTAACATAGCGGGAGATGGTAGGACACTGAATACACAATAGTCTAGCAAACTCTTGTAGACTTTTTTAGTCCTTTAGATACCATAAACAAGCAAGCAGCCCATATACCCATTTAGAGTAAATCCTTTTTGTTCTCATCACCCTAGCAAAGTGTTGAAACAAGTCTAGGATACTTTAACAAACCATAAGCTGCACATAAACTCAGCAAATCCAAAACATTTCCAGATTAGTTACCAGTGGTGGACCATAGCTATCTTCACAAAAACAACCCAGTTCCACCTGGCGACTCCACTAGTCCATCCCTTTTATTTTTACCATCCTTCACCTTAGTAGAACTTTAGAGAGATCACTCATCTGAAACATTCACCAATATCATTCTCTCTAAACTCTAGATCCAAAATCTAGCTTCACAAAGAATCAACACCAGATCCCATCCTGACCCAAATCTCCCTATCATAGTAGATGACCCAGAGAAGATTCTGTGGCAAGCTTCCAAAACTGACCATCTAGCTACTGGTAGATCCATCCGTAAAACAAGATCAGTACGTAAACATCTCACTATCCTACCAGATTCACCTTTTGACTTAGAATCATCAAAAACTCTTTTCAGAAGCAGGTCTCATAGTAAGATAAACTTTGACAATCTTAAAACCCTAGACCAACCACACAGTCATAGTAGAGAAGCTTCACCTTCCACACCCCCCGACTTTCAGCTTCTCTATCACTTTGGCTCCTACCATCCTAGATCTGCTCAAAACCAGATCACTAGTCCAAGTTCATCCGCCACACCTGTCCAAACCGCCACTGTTCAAACCACCTCATCTCAGCCCACTAGTCCTTATCTTGTACATCATCCATTAGCTCCCGTCATGGCAGCCTGGTACACACCTTTGGTGTTCCCACCACCTTTGCCTCCTCTCCCAAATAAATATCAAGACAAAATCCCACACTTTACTGGAGAAGACACCACCACACCTCAACAGCATATAAGTAGGATGACTGATGCTTATGAATACCTGGAGGTACAAGACGAGACCGTCAGAATGAGAATATTCACCCAAAGCCTGGGTGGTGAACCCAAAACATGGTTCAAAAGCTTGACTCCAAACAGCATCCACAACATCCCAGAACTACATCAAATCTTCAGAAATAGGTGGGAAATCCGAAGGAACCCTATTCAAATCCTATCAGAATATAACAACCTAAAACGGGAAAATGGGGAAAGTGTCTAGGCTTACTGCACTAGGTTCAACAGTGTGTATAACTCCCTCCCCCTCATTTCAAACCCCCACTTGGTTTAGCCTTAGCAAAATTCCCCGAGGGTTTCGATCCAGACATAACGTATCATCTGAGAGACAAAGATCCCCCTACCTTAGAGGAGATGCAACAAATAGCAATAAAAGCAGATGCCAACTTAGCAGAAAAAAGGGCTAGGACTAGATCAGAAAGAAAGGTCACATATAAAGATGAGGTCTCCACTTCATCTCCTTCCCTAGATCCTAGAATAGATGACTTAGTCAAAACCATGGCCAAAATGTGGGAAAGGATAAATGAAAAGGCCCCTATTAGGGACAACCAGCCAAACCCTCCAAACAGAAACCGAAACCAAAATTTTAGGAGGGAGCAACCGCAAAACAGACCAAGGGAAAATGACCAACAAATTAGGCCACCATTTAATGAAAATTATGTGGAAGAAGAAGATAGGGATACATAACCCATTGATGAAAGTCATTTGAACCTCATAGGGTCTGATAATGAGAGCGAGGTGTACCTCACAGAAGAAGAACAAGCGTTCTTTTCTCCTAATCAGGATGAGGCCAACTATGAAGATCTCGACGACCCTGCCATAGATTTTCAAAATGCCATAATAGAAGCTCACCGGCAATATGACCTTAGAAGCAAAAGAAACCAAGATAATTCCAAGAAAGGTAACTCAGATACTGCTAAAACCCCTGATACCATCCTTAGGAAAGCAGTTAACAGTAACAAAATCATGGTCGAGAAGAGTGACCAAAACAAAGCTAAAGTTACCCAAACTAGTCCTGACTCAGCTGCTCCGAGTACTTCCACAAAAGTTACCGAAGCAACTATGGCAAAAAAAATCTCGAAACAAAGCCAACAAACTCAGAACATAGAGAAGGTCGTGGCTGAAAAAGCTGAAACAAACATATCTAAACTTCAGCTGCCTTTTAGCTTTGAAGGCGAAATCGCCAAGATCAAGATCACCATGCCTCTTACCGAACTCATCGCCCAAAACTCTTATAAATCCCAAGTACTAAAGGTCCTAAATCTAGGGAATGATGCGAACACTGTTAATCTGGCTGATGACACTCCTGAAGTGTTGTTTGGTCCGAAGATAGAGGGAAAATTCCAAGAAGGAACTACTCTTCCATTTTACATTAGCCTAAACATCCATGACCAAATCCTCCACAATGCCATGCTAGACTCCGGCGCCTCGCATAATCTTATGCCGAAGGTAGTAATGGAAAGACTAGGCCTGGAAATCACAAGACCATACAAAGACTTGTATTCATTTGATTCAAGTAGAGTCAAATGCCTGGGTTTGATCAAATACCTTTGTTTTAGTCTGGCCCAAATACCTGCGAAACATCTAATCATGGATATAGTAGTGGCAGACATCCCTCCCAAGTACGGGATGCTTCTATCCAGATCTTGGGGAGCCAAAATCCAAGGGAATATTCAACTGGACATGTCATACGCCACCATTCCTGTGTTCGGCCAGACCAGAATACTCTACCGAGAATCACACATGAAATACATGATTAGCAGTCAAGATAAGCCAGACAACATTCCAATGTATTCCTTGCGTTCCGACCTGAACTCTTTCATTATGCATATTGATGAAAACATGGAGGAAGAGTCAGAAGAAACTGAAATAAACTTAGATCCACCACATCAGCTGTCCCTGGTGCCTTATGATGAACTAGACACTCAAAACTACCATGATCATGAACAACTGTGTCATGAAGAAAGTAAGTATGTCCCTTCTAAGGTGGGATTAGAGCAAGAAGCGCAAACCCTTATGTACTATCAAGCGAATTACTCTAACCCTAGTCAAACACCAGCAGTAACCTGCGGAAATTTTTTCAAGGTAAAAGCTTTAGAAGACTTACACATCATAAACCTGTTCGGAACCCGGGAGCAAGGGAGTTTAATGTTTCTACCATATCTCAAAGATTTACCATCATATGGATCATCCACTGCAAATGAAACTTTGACTATAGCCCCAGCAGCTCAAAATCTAGAAAAAATGCCTGATAAACTTCTTATGAGCAAGAATGATAGTTGCAGTCCCAGCATACCTGAGCTACTGAAATTGGCTCATATTCTGTCTTTTCATGAAGAACTCAAAAATGCTAAAATCAGAAATATCATGCAGAATACCAATTTCTACAGGAAAAACAAGGGAAAATGTTGTGATACTTATTCTTCCTCAAAGAATAACCTTGACAAGAGAAAACATAACAATCTGAACCAAACTATAATAATCAAGGATAAAACAGCTGGTCATAGAGTCTGTTTCGATTTTAGAAATATTACTGCATATCCCTATAACAGAAATTCTGTTTTTTCTACCCAAGACCATGATTTACCAATTAAAAGTGCTTTTAATCATGTGTTTTCGCAAGATGATGTTTCAGGTCATGTTCAAAAGATTCCCTTGCAAAGTAGACAGCTTAAATATTTTTTCCAGTTTGCGGGAGGTAGATCTAATTTCAAAATCAAAATTGCAAAACCACCCAATATCAGAAATATGTTCATGAAGGCCATGTTCCCAGTTTTAAATTTCTGCATTTTTGCATACCTTGATGATGTCATTATCTATTTCAAGAATGACCAAGAATACATGCATTACTTGAGGAAGATGTACAGTAAGGAAAGGAGTGGAAATCAGATATTCAAAGAGGTACAA
This sequence comes from Pinus albicaulis, assembly GCA_034641835.2. NCBI lineage: Eukaryota > Viridiplantae > Streptophyta > Pinopsida > Pinales > Pinaceae > Pinus > Pinus albicaulis. The sequence continues at coordinate 46,953 of JAXQQM020070864.1, forward strand.
CGGGAAGATACCGGGTTGTTCAGAGATTCTTGCATGAATCCCTGTGTCATGTTAGAGAGAGAAAACTTCCCAAATTTTTCTTTTCAGGAGTTGAGTGGGCCAAGGGTGAGAGGAGATCCTTACGAGGATAAGATGCTTAAATTCCGTCATTTCCAAGATTTCTGAGTTTGAAATACTTTCATTCATTGTATATACCATTGTTTGAAATATAGAAAAACAAAAAAGTCAAAAACAGTAAAAGTTAGAAAAGAGGGCGAGTGAAGATAGAACAGAGGCCCCATGTTCCAAAAAATAGTCTTTCGGAAAGCGAGCAAGCCTAAATGCCGCTACTAGTACTTCAATGTCTTGTTCAGCTATCTAGCCTAATCATAGTTGAGCATGTTTAAATTTATTTGCTGATAAGTTAGTGAGTGCAAAGATAGTCAACATTGTGTAAGATTGACTTATCACAGAGTTTAGATTAGGGAGAGATTCTGGTTCCACATGCCTAAAATAGAACCAAAGAGAGAAGTGAGGGATGAAAAATACATTGTACATCTTAGCCCCGCTTTTCTACATTTCCTTTATGCAGAATAATATTTGTGTGCAGCTTGTCTTTTATGCCGCAAATGCATGACAAATCAGACTGTCTAATCCTGATTTGATCATTTTAAATTTCATGTTTTAGATTAGAGAAAAAAATCCTGTCAAACTGCTTAATCTTGACAGTTGATCTAGCATAGGTAGAGTAATGAAGGAGTTCATCAGTTTAATCTGAACTCCCAACAAATATAAGAGTAGAAATAGATAGATTCATTTTGCAAAAAGAAAAATATACATTGTCAAAAGGCTGCTAGTCCAAATGCGCCAAAGAGAAGAAAAAATGTTAGGAAAGATAGTGGGGTAGGTAGAAGTATCATTGATGTTAACCATGCTGTCACTTTTCAGAAATAGCATCAAAGAAAGGTGAAATTTTGCGCCAATGGATAAGGCACTGGTCTTCATAAGCCAAAAATCTGAATTCTGGACACCTCCTGACGAGGAGCTGCCCTCCCCAAATGGAGCCACTATTAGTCATCAGTATTTTTCACTTGTTAGTGATGACTAGATCCATAGCTAAGTTTTCTAGAAGTTGATTTCCATATGTCAATTTGTCATCTAGAAAACCCTCATAAAACTTTTTTTGCCCTCCTACTTTTCAGTCCGCCCATGTCAAAGTTAAAACTCATTATCACTATCCTATCTAGCTTTAGCCCTACTGGTCTGCCCATCAGCTCTAAAAGGCAAATCCAAGTCTGTTTCAAAAGCCTCCCCTAAGTTAGGAAGTGGCGCTTTAAGGCATTTTACCTTTGGCAAACATCAAAAAGCCAAAAACCTCCATATGATACAGACCATTCATGACAAACCTCCCACTCTACAAATGAAATTGATTACAGCCCTAAGTCGCGCCACTTACACACCCCTAAGTCTCAGCACTGCATAGACCACAGTCTCAAGCTGATTATTAGGTGTTTTACAGTGTTTTATGGATTTTACAAAGACAGGAAATATAACTTCATCTCAGGAGAAAATTCTTGAATACACATTTTAGAAGAACAGTTGCTTCTCAATGTCAAACATGAGCCTGAGATACATATGCAGAGTAAGGAGTTACTTATCAAGACCTTGCAGTTTCCATTCAGCATGAAATCACAGTAGAAGGAAGACACCACGGTCAAACAAACTAGTAATTTGTCATGGCCAAGAACCTCCTTCATCTACAAGCAGAGGGTTAAGGCGCCTCCTTCATCTACAAGCAGAGGGCGATGGCCAATATTGACTTCAAGGATTGCAAAACTTACTATAAGCACAGGTTTGTTTTTTACTAGACAGTAAAACAGTGACTCTAGGTTTCTGAGTGAAAGTGATGATCAAAACAGGGCTAAGATCTGAAATGTGCAAGACAAAAGAAAACAGAGTTTTTGGTCTTGTGTCCTAAGAAAGAGGATCATTTGAAGTTTCATTCATCATCATGGCGCATCAAAAAGGACTCCTTTAATCAAAGCTGTCATAACAAATATCTTTGCAGGGGTGTTGATATGAACAGCTCAAATCAGTGTTGAGCAGGAAAATACTTCAGTAAAAGGACCTCTGTGTGTTCTTTTGTTTTTGTTGAAATGAGAAATACAGTTCATGGTTTCTGGATGAACATAAAGAAAAGGCAGGAAAGTAGTACACAGCCTTAGATGTAAGACATCTTGATATCATTCAAAGCACCAGTGCAGGTACAGGTGTTGCGATCTACACTCCACCACAAAGACAAGTATTTTCTTCAGATGCAGCAGGTTGGTGTTTTCAGAGTTTCATTAGGAAGAAGATGGCTAATAAAAGCCTTGGTAGCTATGAAATATGCCAGCAGTTATTCCACATCTTTTATACTTGCCTCCTCAACACAAAGACAAAAATTGGTTATGATCTGAGTTTTAAAAACCCTAGGACAGCATGCCAAGCTAATCAGGCATGTCTTTCTTGAAAGCAGCTCCATTCATGAACATGTGCCTTTTCAAAAATTTTACAACAGATGACACAGACAATCTAGTTTTATGTCATCAAGATACATGACCATTGAAACTATTGTTCATAATAGGCAAAGAGATGTTTTGACCTACTGTCAGTATGTTGGAAAGTTTGAAACAAACATAGGTTTCATTATTCAAGGGACGGACATATCATAATGATATTTTACGGCAGCGAGAGAAGTGTGTGGAAAAAGGTGTCCTTCTTAATCGAAATACCATGAGGAAAACTATGAAAAATGCAGCAATTTTTGGACACCTAAGTTGGAAAGGGTTGATGAAGCGCTTGAGACGAAGTTGTCAAAACAAGTTAAAGGATAAGCCTCATCATTTCAAAAGACATGGAGGTGTCAAGTACTTTTCCTCATACCTTAAATGAATTTTCGCTGTTAAAGTGTCACCAAAAGTGTTAAAAGTGGTAGAAGATGGTCTATGAGTTTTGGTATTATCCAAAGATGAACCTGTATTGAAGAATTACCGGAGGGACATACAAACTGAATCACCTATTCAAACCCATATGCATGGCGAACGAGTTTTAACCTTTTCAAAATAGGTTTCGGTTCTTTATAAAAAGGTGTTGTATGTTGACATTGTTTAAAGAGTGTGAAAGACACAATGCCAACGTCATTCCAAAAGATAGACTCCTCTCAAAGCAATCAATATCATTCGGGTTTCAAACAAAACAACAAGTCCAAGTATTGTTGCAAAGGACATAACCTTCAAAACCCTTACAAAACTAAACCAAAGAGTTTTATTTCATTTCGCTTTTCAAAGGATCAAAATACCGTTGCAAAATTGTCGAGCATATCCCCAAGCACGAGCAAAACATCTCTCTGAAGTTCACGAGATTCGTCAAGGGAGGTTTCGAGCGATTTGAAGGAGGTTTTTGCCGGTTATAGCTGCGTGGCGCGCTCAAAGTCCGAATTGCACAGGCGGATAACCACCGCGCGGTGCGCCTGTACATGCGCGCGACGCGCCTATACACAACGGTTGCACCGACCCGACAGTTGCCCGATACCAAGGTTGCGCGGCGTTCTTCCTCCTGAAAGTGCCGCGCAGAGATTTCAAACTCCAACACAAATTCAAACTTGCCTCCAAAGTGACTTCAACTCACGAAAATGTTTTGCATCACGTCTTGAGGTACTTTGCATAGTTTTCCCCTTGAATCCATGGTTGTTTGATGATGTTTAGGGCCAAAGAAATATGGTTGAAAACAAGATGTGTTAAGTGATTGTATTGAAAGGGGATAAGTTGTTTTGATTTAAAAACTGAGTTTGGAAAAGCCCGAATTCACCAGGAGTGAACAGATTCTTGAAATAGCTCTCCAAATAGTCAGATCTTAGTGACAAAAGAAATCAGTTAGAGGTTTTTTCTATCAAAATAGCATGAAGAACAGTGGGAGGTAAAGAAAACAGTGTTTGTTGAAGAGGGCAGGGTTCAAATTAAAGCAGGGTTTGTTTTTAAGAGCGGTTTTAGGATTGAAAGCTACAGGCCTCTTCTACCACATCATAGAAACAAAACAAGCCTTGTTAACCTCTCTTATAAACAATGACTTTGACTGAGGGTATATGATTCGAACAAGTGCAAAGAATGAAAGAGTTAAAGCAGATTTGGAGTTTGACTTAGTTTATATATCATCATATATTTTGTCGAGTTGTATATCAGGGTTAAGGTCCCATCAAGGGAGGGTTTGTCCTCATTTAACTTGCTACATCACCATATCTGTAAACTGTGTTTTTTCTGTGAAAATATCCATTGGTCGAAGCTGTGCTTGAGTGGTGGGCATACTAATAAAGGTGCCTACAAGGAAAAGGGTTTTAAACTAAAAGCTGTGTTTTCACCCCCCTAATCAAAGAACAAAGGTGTATTGTATCCTCAAAATGTCAAGGGGCAAGTCACCTCTACCAACCACAGGAAAAGATATTTGTTCATTGTTTTCTATTTGGCTGCCTTGTTGATTCTTCAAAGCTCACTGTCAAATTGATTTCAGAGGATACAAAGACAGTTGCTAGAGGGACAGGGTTTCCATATTGAAAAGGAGCTGCTGATTGTGTAAGAGGATAAAATCCTACAGCCTTATTTGAAACTTTGTTACCATACCTATAAATTGTGTTGTTTCTGTAAGAATATCCATTATTCAAAAGTTGTGCTGGAGTGGTGAGCATACTGATGAAAGTGCTTACAGGGAAAGAGATGTGTTGAACTAGGAGCTGTGTATTTTCACCTTTACTAATCAAAGGGCAAGAGATTCTATACCTTCAAGGCATCAAAGGGCAAAGGTCACTCCTATAAACCACAGAAAGAGACAATTTTTCACTATGTATTCTACATTTCTGTCTTTTGTTCTTAGAGCTTATTTGATAAGTTTATATTCATATAGAGCAAAGGTTTTCTACAAAGACAAAGGTATTACCTTGATAAGAGGCCTTGATTATTTTGAGGGTCAAAGGTACAAAACAGGTTTGAGCTCCAAACATCACGAGCAAGGCGATTTTGGCCTCTAAACGACTTTTTTCACCTAACAGTTTGTCTCCTTTTCACTGTATTGTCTCTTGTTAAGAGGTCTGCTGGCTGAGATACATATTAAAGGTGAAAAGGCCACTTTTTAAGGGAGCAGAGGTTTTGTATTGTGAGGAAACTTTTTGAAATCATTCAAAGACATTGTTTCTCTATCTAAACAGTAAATTGACAGGGTTTGGTTCCAAGAAGGCAGTTTAAAGGCAGTAAGACTGTTTGGTGCTTCAAGAGCTTATTTAGCCCAAAATGCCGCCCAGGCAAGATAGAAGAAGTGGTTTACATAAAAGATATGAGCCAATATCTACAGAGGAGGTCAATGCGCATCCATCCATCCTATTCAACTTTCATGAGGTAGGTTGTTTAGATTTCTGCCAGAAGGTACAGGAGGTCAAAATTTTCTCACCCTTGACACACCTATGCGCCCTGAGGTTCCAAAGCAAGCATTTCCAGGTAGCAGACCTTGATTTCAAGTTTTCCCCGAGGTCAGTGTCTAAAGCCACCAAAATTCCATATCATGGCGAGAAACGGTTCAAACAGACCCATCTAGACTTGGATGACTACAAGCCTTTCATCAAGCCCGAGCATAGAGATACTTGCACTACTATTTTTCCTTTCTCTTATCTTCTTGATAGCTATGCTCCTCTAATGAAGGTCATAATGAAGTATTTTACTTGTGAAGGGAGATTTACTCGAGTTTATGCCTACCATGTCCGACTATTGATGCATTTCACTAGAACTAGGCAGCTAAATCTCCCTTACTTTTTATACAAAAGCATCGAGAAGATGGCATCCGGAGTCCAGAAGAAGACTCCATCTCTACAAATAGCTTCCCTTTTCCATCATTCTCTGATCAAAATTATCATCCTACACTAGCTAGAGAAGAAAGAGGTTCCATGGGATGTTTTTATCAGCCACCCAGATTTCTCTACTGTTCCTCCTGTCCATATATCTCCCACCCAGCCTATTCATCGCCCTGTACCTTTGTCCAGCAGGCCTACTCCTAGAAGGCTCAAGATCACCACAGAACAGTCAGGACAACATGAAGAAGAAGGACATGAACAGGTAGAAAAGGAAGAGGATAAACATGAAGAAATTGATGAAGACCAGCAGCATGATTTTGATGGTCAAGAGCAGCAACTTGAGCCACAAAGTGAGCATGAAGTTGAAACACACCAGCAGCTTGATGTTGGTAAACAGGGGCAACAGTTTGAACAAAAAAAAGATATAGGTGAAGGGCAGCAAATTGAAGATGAAGGGCAACAGCAGGAGCAAGAAGAAAATAGTGTTGAACAGCAGCACCTCAGTGAAAATGAACATCAGGGACAAGAGGAAGAGCAGCAGCTTGATGTTGAAGGTCATGAACAGCAGTTTGGGCAGGAATTTGAGCAGCAGTTTGAGCCACAAAATGAACAGGAAATCCAAGCACAGCAGCAGCATAATGTTGATAACCAAGGGCAACAAAAACTTGAGACATATCAGCATCATGACATTGAAGGGCAGAAGCAAAAGCACAGCAAGAAAGAAAGGGCCTAAGGCTGCCACTCCAAAAGTGATAAGAGTTGTCCCTAGCAAAAGAAAATCGCCCAAGAGACCTCTCACTAGTATGCCAAGAAGGAAGAGTGCAAGATTGGCCTTCAAAGGGAAAGGCAAGATTGGAGAAAGTCAAAAACATGGAGGTGCATTGGCTGTCATTCCAATCCAAAGTGATGACAATGATAATGAAGCCCGCATTCTTGAAAACCTTCTAATCCATCGAGAGGGTCAAATTGAAGCATTGGAGAATGACCTTCATCGGGAAAAGACTTTCAATCATTTCTTGGAGATCCAAAATAAACAAATGAATGTCCATTAGGCTGTCCATGAGGCACGAGCTATCAAATACAAGAATGAGGCAGCTAAAGCACAAGTAAGGATAGAGGAGCTCATCGGTGAGTTTGATGAAGATGAAGAAGAAGACCAGCCTAGGCAGAAGAGGCCTAGAACCATAGGGCTTAAAAGAGCCCTGGAAAAGCAAAGGGAAGAAGAACAGGCCCATCTTCAATCCTTTCCCCTCACTGCACTACTTGAGAAAGAAATTGAAGAAAATAAGGAGGCATGGCTAGAAAGAGCCAATAAACACTTGGAGATGAAGCTTGAAAAGGCAAACAGAGACCTGGAGCTGCAAAGGAAGATGACACAACACTATCAAAAGTTGAATCAGTTTGCCCGGCGGAAGCTAAAGGCCACCCAAGAGAAACTGAAGGAAGAAAAGGGGAAGCGCCCGACATGGAAAGAGAAGAAAGACATATCAGCGCTTGAAATTTTGGCTTCAGCTTCGGAACATGTTGCTAAGGACCCTTGAGGGTCATGCACACCAATTTTGGGCCCATTTTGACAACTTTTGGTTTTTTGGCATTTTTGAGTTTTTGATCAAAAACTCATAAATTCGCCATTTCATTTTGAGGATTCATCAAGGGAGGAGAATGGTACCATCGGATGCCATAATTTCATGAGCATGTCCTCAGCGATTTTCAGAGCATTTGGAGATCATTTTCCCCTTCAAAACAGCGAAAAAGGCTCGCAATTTGCACACTCTGCCCGGTCTATCAGCAAACTATTATTTTCTGGCTTTTTACACACAGGTGCAGATTTGGAGGACTTATGGGCATCAGATTGAAGAAATTTCAGTTGCACCGGAAAGTAGACACTCAAAGCTTTCCAACGAGCTATCATGAGCCTCGTTTCGACATCAGGAAGGCTGCCAAATGTTTCCGTCAAGTCAGGGGACCTTTTTCTGATGTAAAATTGAAATATTTTTGTAATTTTTGAACCTCTAAAATCTGCTTTTTCCAAATGTGCGTTTAGCTATTTTTGCACATGAAAAATGATGTAAAGTCAATATAATTCCCATTTTTAGCATTTTCTTAGATATTTTATGAGATATTTTTTGCCTTGGGCTTTGCAAAGCCTCAAGGACAAGTTTAGATATTTTGATTAGGCCAATGAGGATGCAAGTTGAACCATGAGGTTTTCCTCACTTGAGCCTATTTATTCCACAAGCTCTCATTGTAAACAAGGCTAAACTTGAGAAGAGAAGTAATATATTGGTCATATGAGCTTTGAAGAACATACTTGTGTTATGATTTTGGACTGCCTCTTGGATGCTCTTGAATGAATGATGAAGGATTGTTGATGGATTCCATGACTTGGTAGAATGGTATAGTGTCTCTTTCTATGTTATTGTCTTCTAGTTTTCATTCATGAATACAAGTTTCTTGCTTGCTATAGATCGGTAGAGAACAAGTTTGAGATATGCCCATGGAGGCACCTCAAAATTCCTGAATCTTCATAGCTTTTATGTTTTCTTCTTCCTTAGTTGCACTAAAGAATTCTTAACTGCTCTTTAGTAACTTAAGGATATTGTTGCTAGTTTCATTCATAAGTTCTATGCATGTTAAGTAGGATGTATGGTGTGCCCTGCTTACCTATGGCTGTCCATAGTTCTATCCATGAAACTATCTCTTTGACTGATTAGATTATCATCTTGTTGAACCAAGGAGGCCTAGTCCCGATCGAGCCCTTTGCCTAAAACTATGAAACCTTGTTTGTCAAAGTGCCCAATGACTTAAAGACTGTGTTTAGGCATTCCGGCATAGTGTTTTGAGTTGTTAGTCCGTCTTATGTGTTTTTCCCCAAAGTCTGATAGCCATTTCCCAAAGTTAGAGGGTCTTATACTTCTATGCATGGCTTGAATGTTTATTTCTATGTATTATTTAGCTTGTAGTTACATTTTGCATGATTAATGGCTTGCCATACCATGTTTATGTCTGCTATCAAACTAGTTATGCTTGAAATCCTTCGTCTTTCACAAAATTGATGTCCATTTACTCCATTTTGCCCAAAGATCCTTTCTACCTTGAATCAAATCGGCCCTACAGTAGCCTTGTAACATCATCTGATAGCTTCCTTGACCTTTTTGACCCCATAGCCCAGTTGATCTAACTTCTTGTTACCCATTTTATATCTTTGATCAGTTTTATCCCTCACAAACTTAAAAAACCAAAATAAAAAAACTCACTTCATAACTAGCCTAATATCAGAACACCATAAGAAAACACACCGATATCTTTTACACATATAGAGAGAGCCCTCTCTGAGTCCAGGAAGGCTAGGTCCTTGGGCTCCAAAGCTTGGTTTGATGTTACATCGTCATTTGGCTCACCAATCGGCCAAATCACGGGAACCTAACACCACTCATGAATAAAACCAATACTACCCCTGTACATATTCTTTCTATATTAGATCCTAATCCTGCTAACCCAATTATTGAAGATGTATCTGATAGTCAACTGAATAATAGACAACTTTCCAATACTCTTCCTCCCAAAGGAAATGTAGAGGAACCTCCAGAAGTTGATTCAGAAACAACTTCAGCCCACAACCCCACTCTTGAGAAGGAGAAAAATACCAAAAACACAGAGGATAAAGAAAATCCAACTTTCTGAAATACAAGAACTCAGACTGAAAAACCTTTTAATCTGGAGGCTGAAGTAGGCAAATTAAAAATAGTTGTTCCATTGTCTGAATTAGCTAAACATGATGTCTACCGAAGTCAAATCAATAGATCACTCAAGATCACTGGAAGTGATGACTCAGTGAACGTTTTTGATGACAAACCCAAACTACTCTTTGGCCCTGAAGTAAATGGAAAACCAGGAAGTGGAGGAACTCCTCCATTCTATGTAAGTTTAGACATAAATGATAAAATACTTCATAATGCCATGCTTGATTCTAGGGCATCTCACAATCTAATGCCCAAGTCTGTAATGGAGAAATTAAACCTAGATATCACCAGACCTTACAAAGATCTCTTTTCTTTTGATTCAAATCAGGTAAGATGTTTAGGATTAATCAAAGACTCGTGTGTTTCACTGGTTCAATACCCTGCAAAAAAAAAATTGATGGACATAGTAGTAGCAGATATTCCTCCAAAATATGGCATGTTATTATCCAAATCTTGGGGTGCAAAGCTTCAAGGATCTCTTCAATTGGACATGTCATACGCTACTATTTCAGTGTTCGGCCAACCTAAGAGACTATACAGAGAAAATTTAATGAAATATGTAGTCAATAGTCAGGAGAAACCTGAAAATTTCCCCATCTACTCAATACACTCTGATATGGATTCATTTATTCTTTACAATGCTGAAATTGATCCTCCCACTGAATTAGAAGTTCCAGTAGTAGAACCAAAAGAAATTACAAATGAAAAATCTAGTGTTCAAATCCAGGAAATCTTTGAGGACAATGAAACATTAGATACTCCAGAAAAACAAGAAGAAAGTAAAAAAACAGATCTCACTTTTAAAAAAGTTCCTGAAACTCCTGATACCAATTATGAACATGAAATTCTTTGGCATTTAGAATTTGATGGTTTCGTTAATAAATTAGGAGCAGGAGCTGGAGTTTGGGTGCATAACCTTGAAAATGATCATGCTGAAGGCCATGCCTATAGATTAAACTTTAAATGCACCAATAATATGGCAGAATATGAAGCTCTTTTGCTAGGTCTTAAACTTGTTAAAAGATTAGGGGCAATTAGAGTATCTGTCATAGGAGATTCTGATTTAATCATTCAACAGATCAAAGGAAACTTTCTAAAAAATGATCCCAGACTGAGAGAATATAGATGAAGAAATAATTTACCGAAGAATATAAATAATTACTGAGAGTAATAATAAACGTAGAAATAATAATAAAACATAAACACAAAATATTTAACAGGGAAAAACCCCAACTTTGGGGAAAACCCATCCTATTGAAATTTCATTAGCCTTGCTCGAAACCCTAGCAAATCCGGCCATGTGAGCCGTCACCTCTTACCTCCCTGGCCTATCTTACAATGAACTCTTCCTAGCCTTTTATAGGTTCCATTACATGCAATACCATGGGCCAAAAACTATGGGTGCACAATTCCATGTGCCCCAAAACTACCTGATTGTTTAATCTGGTCAGCCTTGACTCTGACCCCGATTCAATTTACTTAACATTCCCCCCTTAAACTTGACTTGGGGTTCCTTGACTAAATCCAACCAACCTTACCAAGTGAGTGAGCCCCACTCACTTTGGCCCTTTCCCCCCTCAAAGTTTTATACATGAGGTAGTTGTTAACATGGCATCACCCCTATCACCTAGGTATAACCTAGACTTTACCAATGATTACCCAAGGGTACGCATACCATGCGAAGTCTTACAGCAGTATACCCATTTACATGCAAAAAATTGACTTCATTACAATTTTTTTTTCATTGATGTTATTTTAACACATCCTCTCTTACACGTTTATTTGACTTCAATTGCCAAAACCCTTGATTGAAAAAATTTCAATCAATATCGAATCTCTTTGACGAGCACTTCTGATTAAGCCAACAACTCATTATCAATAGATGTCGACCCTTCTCATAAAACACACTTACAAATTTTAATGACTAGCATAAGCTACCTCACTTCACCTTGAACTTGGAGATCAAATATTCTTTGAATATATTCTTGTGGAGCTACCCCTCTCCACCACTGGCCATGGTATTCCACCTCAGACAAAAAACACATACTTCATTCTTCATCGTTGATTCCCTGCATTTTATCAAGAGTTGTGATTTTCGACTCTGCATTGTGCTTTTGTAGTTCTCATGGCCCTAAATGCTATAGCCTATGTCTTGAATATGACATTTGACCCTAGCCTGTTTGATTACATCCTCGCTCCTTTGGATTTTCATTTTCTGGGGAAATTGTGGCACCTACCGGCCATTTATCTCATTTGGACATGCTAACACCATGAGCAATGCCAAAATTTGTTTCCATCAATATTCCTCATTTGTAATCATTGCCACTGCCTTATATTTTTCTTGTGCATTTTACATCTGACACACCAATTTTCCAGCAGATATGAAAATTTTCCCACACATTTTTTCGATGAAGGGCCGAAAGTGTGGGATTTCTATTCATCAAAAATTTCCACTCACAGATTGTGCTTCTCTTCCTATTCATGTATTGATTCTTGTAAGGCACATTGGCTCTGCTTGTTTGACAGACTCCAACCTGCACCTGAGGCCATGAGCATCTAGGAATAGCTGCTCTTTCCCATGCCAAGACCCATTGAACGCCCCTATTAATCATGTGACCATCGAATTATTTCACAATCTCATGCTTGTTCTGCCATGCTCGATTCGTTCTCTGAGTTCGAGTTATTGTCTAGCATAAGATACAGCTTCCCTCTCTCTTACCACGTAGTGACTCCTCTCCTCACGCCTTTTAATTTGTGCAATGTTGCGGCTTCGATTTCCTCCCATTTGAAAACTTCCATTCTTCATGCTACCTTTTCTCGGCTATTGGAGACATTTTGTACCTCTTCTAACCCTTGCATCCAGATCGAGATCTGCATAAGTGCAACAAATCATATCTCCATTCACAGGCCAATAAAACCCTTGGCAACAAAAGTGTCCCTCTGAACCCAACATTTGGCTCTGATACCAAATGAAGAAATAATTTACAGGAGAATAAATATTACGAGTAATAATAAACGCAGAAATAATAATAAAACATAAACACAATATTTAACGGGGAAAAGCCCCAACTCTGGGAGAAACCCATCCCTAATGAAATTTCATTAGCATTGGCCAAAACCCTGACCAATCCGGCCAAGTGAGCCTTCACCGCTCACCTCCAGGCCTACCTTACAATGAAGTCCTCCCAGCCTTTTATAGGCTCCATTACATGCAATACCATAGGCTGAAAACTATGGGTGCACAAAACCATGTGCCCCAAGACTACTGATTGTTTAATGCAGTCAGCCTTGACTCTAACCCAGAGTCGGTTACTTAAAATATAGAGGAACAGTTGTATAGATTCTCAATACTTTTCTACAGACTCAGCTTGCTAAAATCCCAAGAAAACAAAAATTGCACGCTTATAGTCTTGCAATGTTTACTAGCACTTGTAAATTACCATTCGAACCTAATCATCAGTTCACAACTGAGATTAGACACAGACCAGCCATACCTGAAAATTTTAAGAACTGGCAAGTGTTTGCAAATGATAATCAGATTAACAATTTCCTGACTCTAGAAAATGAATTTTCTAACATTAACATAGATGAAGATACGGTCATTGAATCTAATCAAGTAAATGAACAAGAAACAGAAATTTCAGAATAAAGTGCAATTCAAATGCTTCATCCAACAAAGTTCACCAAAAAAGAAATGCAAGACCTTAAACAAATGGAGGTTGATGAGATTATAGAAGGATAATAAGAGATCATTAATTTAAAAGACAATCATTTTCCTAAAGGATTAACTCCTCTGGAAGATCTTTTTGATTCTAACGATATTCCAAAGAAACCCAAAATGGAGCCATTGAAAGAAGATATTGAGGAATATAATTTGGGAACTGAAGAGAATCCTAAAATGGTAAAGTTATCTAAATCTTTGTCTCCTGATCAAAAACTAAAATATGTTGAACTAGTGAGAGAATTCCAGGATGTCTTTGCCTGGAGTTATGAAGACTTGAAATCATATGACACCTCTATAATTCAGCATACAATACCTCTGAAAGAAAAATAGAAACCATTTAAACAGAAACTCAGGAGGATTAACCCTGTATTACTGCCCTTAATTGAAAAAGAAATCAAACGGATGTATGACACATGGATAATTGCTCCCATTAGTTTTTCAAAGTGGGTGTCTAATTTAGTACCTACTAGGAAGAAAACTGGAGAGATCAGATTATGTGTTGATTTAAGAAATGTAAATAAGGTTTCTTTGAAGGATAATTACCCTTTGCCCAAAATGGATCACATTTTACAAAGGGTAGTAGGTGCTTCTAGGATTTCTCTTCTAGATGGGTTCTCAGGATATAACCAGATTCTGGTTCATCCTGATGACCAGGAAAAAATAGCTTTTACAACACCATGGGGCACATTCAAGTACGTTAAAATGCCATTTGGACTTAAAAATGCAGGAGCAACCTTCCAAAGAGCAATGGACATCGCATTTGAAAAATAAATTCATGATTTTCTTGTCATATATCTGGATGATTTAACTGTTTTCTCTAAATCAGATCAGCAACATTTGGACCATCTCAGACAAGTATTCATAAAATGTAGAAAATATGGTATCTCTTTGAATCCAAAAAAGTCATTGTTTAGTCTTGAAGAAGGTAAAATTTTGGGCCATATCATCTCCAAAGATGGTATTAGAATTGATCGTGCTAGAATAGAAGCTATATTGCAGATACCTCACCCTAGAAATGTCAAAGAACTTCAAGCTTTCCTAGGAAAAATCAATTTTTTGAGAAGATTCATATCTAGCTTAGCTGAACTAATTAGATTTCTTAATAACATGTTAAGAAAGGATTCAAGTATTAGATGGACAGTAGAAGCCAAACAAGCATTTGAAGAAATTAAAATGGATTTGACCAGAACACCGGTCCTTACAAGTCCACAATTTGATAGAGACTTCATAATATTTTCATTTGCATCATCGTTTCCCTTCGTAGTACTGCTTTATTTCAAAGGATTGTTAAACACCATGTTAAACACACACATGGTGTATGAGAAGGATGAACACACACACACAAGAGACTCAACACACAATGAAGGATAAGCGTGAGGCTTTCTTATTTTTCCATTATACATGATGTACATTTATACTACAATGGTGTGACTCTTGGTTTCACATTCCAAGGTCACTTGGACTCCATTGTGACTTTTCGCATTCCACACCTACCCATGTAGGATTAGGTGTTCCAACATCCCCCTTAATCCGAAGGGGTATGTGTGAGTCCAAGAAGAGAGTTGTAATACAAATCTGCAAAGTATGCATGGCAGCACTTGGGCTGAATCAACTCTCTGAAATGTTGGAAAAAAGAGGTGGTTTAAGGATGACCACCAACACTAGAACGCAAAACTTGTTGCAGTTCCCGGAACTCTTCCAAAACTGGCAAGAAGCTGAAAGCTTCTGCTAGAGGAATTGTCCCTCATAAAAAAGGGAGACCTTCAACCTAAAAGAAGGGAGGTCTACTACCCGTGATGGTTTTAGGATTACCAACAACTCTGGAATGCTTGAAGCATTTCCTGGAACTCAACCAAAGCTGGCAAGAAGTCAAGGTCGCTAAGCCGAAGGCTTCGCTAGACTCAACACACTTGTCTTCTCATGTAAATTTCTTCAAAAAATCACCCTCTTATATATGCCACAAATCATAAAATGTCAAATCTGCAATTTTCTCTATATATTCAGTCCATATTCTTCATATTCCATTTCCTTCATTTATGCTGTTCATATTTTCTCTTCTTCCTCTCTCTCTGCTGTTTTTTTTTTTTTTTTAATTAAAAATTAATTAAAAAATGATTTTTTTTTTTTTTTTTGAGATTAATTAAAAAATGGGAAAGGGATTATAATAGAAATGGAAGGGAATTTAATAATGGAGGAAGGGATTTTAAAAAGGAGTGAATTTAAATGAAATTAAAATTTGAATTAGTTATAAATGGAATTAATTTAGTGGAAGGGGAGGGAAATTTATTTAAAAAGAGGAGGGCGGTATTAATTATGAGAGGGATTTTTTTTTTATTTTATTTTTTTTATTAAAAAGTGAGTCGAATGGAATGGGGTGCTCCTTTGTGTTGAGGTGAGAGGTCTGTGTGAGTAAGAACGCATCGTGGGTTGAGGGTCGGAGGCCGAGGGAGGGCGACTGGTGGAGAAGGGCGACCTGTGAAGGGAAGGGCCTGTGCTCGTGAATATGTTGGCGCAGGGTCGTGGCCGAGCGTATGTACCGAGAGTGTGGCCGAGCGTATGCGCCCAAGGAGTGATGGGATTGCCGTAGGAGATGGGCTGATCGTGCGTTTTAAAAATCGTTGAGGGAAGGGAATAAAGGGAATGTTATAAATGGGGTTTTATAAAAATTAAAATTGAAAATCGAATTGTGATGGGGGTAGCGAAGTGTGAAGCGAGGCGATTATGTGGAGAGGGAGTGACGACTATGCCGTGTGGTGTGAGAATGTAGGAGCGTTTGATGTGAAAAACCTATAGCTTTTTTTAGTAAAGCACTAAGGGATGCATCATTAAAATACAATATCATGGAAAAACAAGCTTTTGCACTTGTAAAAGCCATTAAAGATTTTAGAATCTACATATTGTATTCCCATGTGATAGCCTATGTACCAAATGCTATTGTCAAAGACATCTTAACTCAAGATGGAATTGAGGGCAAAAGAGGTAAATGGATTGCTACCATATTAGAGTATGATATTGAAATAAAACCTACAAAGCTTATAAAGGGACAGGGATTGGCTCAACTCATGACAAAAACAAATTGCCAATCCCTGGATATTAATGAACTGGACGACGAATAGGAGATGGCGACTTGACAAATCAGCCAGGCCTTCTTAGATTCACCATGGTATGCTGATATAATTTATGCATTGTTAAACCTGCAAGCTCCTCCAGGGTTATCTAGAACAAAGAAAAGGTTTTTAAAGATGACATCTTCAAAGTTTTGTATTTTAGATAATGTTATTTTTTGGAAAAATCATGAAGGTATTCTATTGAATTGTTTGTTAAAAGACGAAGCTGACAAGGCTCTCAATGAATTCCATGCAGGAGACTGTGGTGGACACCTTTATTGGAAATCAACTGCAGACAAGATCCTAAGAGCTGGATTTTATTGGCCAACCTTGTTCTCTGATGTAAAGAAATTTGTCACTGCTTGCCATAAATGTCAAATTTTTGAAGGCAAGAGAAAACTATTACCTTTACCCCTGAAACCAATTTCCACTGAAAAACCTTTCCAACAATGGGGCCTGGATTTCATTGGAGAAATCCATCCTCCTTCTGGCCAATATAAATGGATCCTCACTGCTACGGACTATTTCACCAAATGGATTGAAGCAATTCCTTCCAGACAAGCCAATGAAATTGTGATCATAGGATTCTTAGAAACCAAGATATTATCAAGATTTGGTTGTCCTGATAAAATCATAAGTGATGATGTTGTTGCCTTCAAATCTAAGAAGATGATAAGTTTCTGTAACAAGTATCATATCACCTTAAGTCATTCCACAGCGTATTACCCTCAAGGTAATGGACTGGCTGAGTCCTCCAACAAGAGTCTCATTAACATTATTAAGAAATTATTGGAGGAAAATAAGAAAAATTGGCACAAGAAACTTACAAATGCACTATGGGCAGACAGACTCACCACCAAAAAATCTATTGGGACCAGTCCTTATGAGTTAGTCTATGGCATTGAGGTTGTTTTTCCTTCATCTTTAGGAATTCCTGTAATGAAATTACTTCAAGAAGCTCAAGTTGAACCTAATGATATTCAAAGGAGGATAAACCAAACTATCAATTTGCAGCAGACCAGAGAGGAAGTATATCAGAGATCCCAAGTATTGCAGGAGAAACTAAAGAAGATATTTGATAAAAGAACCAAGGCAGAAGATTTCCAACTTGGAAACAAAGTATTAAGATGGGATTCCAGAAGAGAGGAAAAGGGAAAACATGCGAAGTTTGACTTCCTGTGGAAAGGACCTTATATTATCCATGCTTTACAAGGAAACAATACATATTTTCTGAAAAACTTGGATGGTACAGAAACTAAAGATGGGCCAGTTAATGGTTGAATGTTGAAACATTACTTTGATCCTATTTATTAGGATATCCTGATTTTTAACATGTACATACTATATCCTTTGTAATGTCACAGTTTTGAGTGGATAGTAACTTGCTGGAGTTGAAGCCCGAAGAGAAGGCCTTAAGCTGCAGAAGTATTATTGTCATACATACAATAAAGCAACAAGCAGAAGAATATTTCATAGTTCAGTCAAAATCATTCTGAGGACAACTGACCTGCTGTTCTTGACTTTTCACCAGGAAAAGCCATCCCCAAGTGGAGCCCGTGTTAGACTCCTATACCAATAGGTGTCATATATCATGATTTTACTTGATGGGCTATGTAATATGTTCATAACTTTCCTTGTTGCAAAGGTTTTTCATATTGTCAAAAAAAAAAAAAAATGTGTAAAGAGGGTATACCCTAAAAGAAAAATCAAAGGGTGAAAAAATAAAAATGGCCAAAAAAGTAAAAGAAAATGAACCCCACCAAAAGAAAGGCCAAGGAAAGTGTGCAAGTATAAATGCCACTACTTTCTGCTCTTATGTAAATAAATAAATTGTGTGCAACTTGTATCTTATGCCACAATTTATGAAAAGTCAAACAGTTTAAGCTTGGCTAGTTCATTTTCAATTTTATGTTTTAGAGATAGAGAATAAAATCTGACCAAACTGTTTAATCTTGGCAGATAAGTAGATAGGTAGAGTAAATAAAAGGAGCTCAACAGTTTAATCTGAGCCCTTGGATGTAATAAGGTTAGACTTAGATAGATTTCTAGATTTCTACATGTAAAAGAAAAAAAGTGTGATAAGGGTTTGCCAGTCTAAGTGCACCCTAATAAAGAAGAAAAAATGGTAGGTTAAAGTAGGTAGGGTAGGTAGATGTTGTTGCAGAATTACATGTGATGGATAATGACTCTAGATGTGTTAAATATTTAATTTCATCACAAGTGCAAGGAAAACACTACACTGGAAGAATTTCAGGCAAAACAAAGTCAAATTATTAACCTCCCTTCTCATTTTTCCCTAAAAATTTCACTAATTTCCCCTCAGTACTAAGGCATTTGAAAATTAGAGGGGCTCAAGGCATTTCCTTGAATTGTGGAGGGACCAGACCCTCGGCCCAATAATTGAAAAGGCCTAAGTACTTAAAACCATTCATAAATCATTCATTCACTTCAAAAAAATATTTTCCTATGTAAAATCCTATTTTACTTAGGGAAATTTCACAATATCTCATAAAAACCAGGGAAATTTCATAATATCTCATAAAAACCATTTTTTCATTCAAGCATAAGTTAAATACATAAACCTAATGTTTTTACACTTAGTGCTTCCATTTATTTTCATATTAATTTCTAACTTTATTATTTAAATCCCTATACAAATCCACCCATTCCTGTATTATTTTAACTATATAAAATTCCCAAATATTATATATCCCACCCCTTTGGTTGAAATATAACCATACAAATATGTTAATTGTGATTAATTAGTTAAATTTGTAACTAATTAAGAGCCTGTCTCCCCGCCGTATAAAAAAGGGATTAATTAACCCTCATGGTTAATTAATAACCTAGCCCACCAATCAAATTGCCCCCGATGTGATTAAATCATATTCAATTGCACTGGGCCCACCCTACTATTTCCCCATCATCTCACCTTCCCGACCGCCGTTGGATCAACCGGTCCACGATCAACGGCTGTCATCCATATCGCTGCTCCCCCACGTCTGAACAATAACACGTGATGGCCAAGTGGTTTTCCAAACAGTGCCTCGCGACGTGTCATGATTTGTATGGAATCGCTAGCCCTCCGCTGAAAACTGCTCATCCCCAAAAGCGGTGCGATGTATACCGCTTACCACCTCTGACAAAACAACCTTTCCTGCTTGTGTCATCCACTTAAAAAATAAAATAATATCCCACCAACCTTTGACTTTGCGATTAAAATAAACCAACGCACGTCATTTTCATTATCCTGTGCAGTGACCAGTGTCCCATGCAAAAACTTCAAAACCAACTGTTGAAGACTATCGACCGCCACATTGCTGAGAAAATTTGCAGACGAACAATCCAAAACCCATCCGCCGTTGCTTACACCTGTTTTCGTCATTGTTCATTTCCCGGAAAACAGGTATTTATCCAAATTCTTGTTAAACCCTGCAAATTCTTTGTTTTTGATTTAATTCCACAGGAAAATACTAAAACACAGTTCAATTTAGTCTTTGTCTCACTCCTAAGCTCCCAAACCTGTGATTGTGCCCATTTTTTCCATCAAAACCCAAATTCCTTTCTGAACCCACAAGAACCAGAAATGGATATTCCTGTGGCTTTGAATGTTGCACCTCTAAATGCCCCTCATAAAGATTTAGACTATCCGCCCCTAGCAGATAGGGATTTCCAGATTAAAGACCTCATCCTTAGTGAAAATCGTCTCAGAATTTTTTGCCAATGCCGAGATAGTTACCTAAACGGCTCTAATATTTTTGGGCTGTGGGAATCCAATCTTCTGATGTATCTTTTACCCTCAGTCCATATTTTTCCTGAAATAATCTATCACTGCCACGCCAATTATGATCCCAATCAATGAGCAGTCATGTACCCGAGTCAAACCGTCCTTTTCCCAATAACTACTCAATTTATCAACGAAATGTTATAGTTTCATCCTGGTCAAGCCCTGACTCCCCTTTCCATGGGAGATTTACTTGAAAAATCGACCAATTTGTCCCAAGAAGAGCCGAATCGCCTCTGCCAAACTTTCATGTTGCCAGAACATGAGGTAAAGCACTTATTCCTAATTCAGCCTACATTCTTTAGATATAAAGAGACTGATGAGACTCTGAGGAAGCTTCAAAGAACCGGAATACCAGAAGCACAATGGTGGGAAGAGATGTTAGAATTTTTGTAAAAATTATCCTTGCATGAATTTTGATTATTTACTACAGTAAGTCGTGATAAAAAGGATAAACAAAGATCAAACAGGTCAAAGTGTATCAGTACAGGTAAAGAGTATCAGTAAAACAAAGCAGCAAGCACAAAGTTACTAAAGAGGACAGCAGCAAGCCAAACCATAGGGCCTACCTCTAGCACATTCATAAAAAAAAGGGAACAACACAACATCGGTTATCTTTTCTCTTATCCACAAGACCGTCTGTCTCTATTTTGTTGTAAAATATTCATGAGTCATCCTAAATTATATCTCACTTTGTTATGAGATATTTTTTTATAATTTTTTGTATAAATACTCCCTCAATTGGAGTATTGGGGGGGTGGATTCTTAGACTTTGCTGTAATATTGATTATTTTTGAATAAAGTGTTGTTGGAAAAGTTTCGTATGGCTAGCTGGATAAGGAATTGATGCCAAGGACTTTTCACAGGATTCTTGAGTCAGACAACAGATCAATAAGTCATCTATCTCTTATGTTTTAGAGTTTTATACATGTTTATTATATCATACGTGTTTCATATCTGAATTATAAACGAAAAGGAATAATTCAGAAAGTGCTTAAGTGCAATCTATTTTCAATCGTTGTTATTGTTAATGTTTTCTTCTGAACTAGTTTAAACAGTGAATTCTTAATTGCTCATTTTTTCTAGTTTATTCATTTTGATTATTTAGTAAAGAATTCTTAATTGCTCTTTATTAATAATCATTCAAGTTCCCTCTTTCGAATATGTTTAAGGATTCTTAATTTCCCTTCACCCATTTGGAGTCCATTCCATTCATCTTAGATATTAAATTGTTCCCTATTTGATTACCTTGCCCTGTGAAACCATCTCTTGTTAAGAAACTTAATCCAGTTAAGCCATTTTTCTTTGACTCCATTAGCCCAATGGCCTAAAATATTAAGTCTTACCCCTCTTCTATTGAATTTCATCACCAAAACACAATCAAAATCCCTGGACTTTCATAACTAGCCTAATATATTTCAAAACAAAGCTAAAACCTATAGAGAGAGCCCTCTCTGGGTACAGATTGGCTAGATTCTGTACCTAAAAGTTGGTTTGTGGTTACCTCGAACCCCTTTCCTCTTCCCAACAAACAACTTCAAGGAAAATCCGAAAGTATTTCCACAATCAATTTTGTTTCATTGGGGAAGATAGAAGATTTTGCGTGCATTAAAAACGGTAAACCTCGTATTAATCATTGTCGAGGAGCCTGGTGTCACTTGTCGATAAACCTCGGATTAACCATGTCGAGGAGCCTTCAAGGGGATTTAGCTTTGTTACCCTGCCCTTGCGTGTGGGATCGGATCGTAGACTGTTCCCCTAGTTTTATTTGGTATTGTTGGTAACCTTAGTGTCCATAAGCTTAAGATTATTTCCTAAGGTGACGGTGAAGGAAAGATCTCACTGTACCTGGAGCAGACATCGACTAGACTCACTTGGACTCTCTGGGGGGTTCTCTTCACACGAGATGGTTTTGTGAAGAAACTTGTGCCAGTCTGTTTCATTAAGCAGGTTGTCGAGGTAACTGTTCCAACCGCCCTTTCTGTATTAAATTTCTACTAAGTTTGATTTCATCACCAACTAGTGTTTTTAGTACGGGAATTTATTGTTTGTGTGTGGTTTGAACTCTTAGATTTTTAGGCGTGTGATTCAGCTGTTTGTTTCTTTAGAGACTTTAGGTGTAATTATTGCGATTTTCTTTGTTTGCATGTGATTGACTAATATTTAATCGTGGCAGAATTACCAAGACAGTCTTGGAGACTTCAGGGGAAGCCCCCTAAATATACACCAAGTCAGCTTGAAGGGCTGCGTGCTCTAGTATCATCTAGTAGTGGAAGAATTAGATCAACAGAAATTGGAAGTTCATCTATAGTTGTTCATCCTGATCATCCCATGACAGAACACATTCAAGAACCGATTTCAATTTCCGAAGTTACTGGTAGTATTTCTCCTTCCAATGAACTAGCTGAAGAACCTAAAATTTCTGAACCTGACACTGAACATTCTGTTTTGGAAACATCCTCATAATTTATTACACCAACTTCTAGCGTTCCTGGTTCATCTAGGGTAAGAAATATTGTTACTGAAGATCTTCCATCTGGCCTTATTTCTATTGAAGAACTTGCTAGTCCAGATGAAGAGATATCTCTTCCAAAATCCCCTCAGTCTTTAAATCTTAGGAGCATGAATCCATTTTCTACAGCCCTATTCGAAGTGATGCTTGGTATCTATCTTTGACGAACTTTTTAGAAAACCTCGGTCTTGCTTTTTCTCCACCTCGAATTCCATTTCATCTTACACCCAGAGGTTACTATCCTTCATCTATCATGGCAAGAGAGTCATTTATGTTTTCCCAAACACCGCAAGCATTTTTACATGGTGGTCCTTCTATTCCTTTGGGGTATCAGGCTCTTTCTAGTACTTTCTCAGGAGCAGCTCCTCGACCGATTAAACAAGTATTATCATCTGGTCTTAATGGAATTAAAACTGAAATGTCGAACGCAGAGCAAATATTTATGATGTTTGGTAATATTCTGAATCCTCAACCTCAAGGTAGTCAGTCACCGCCTGGGGGAAAATTTCAGGGAAATCAGTTACTTCCTGGGGGGCAACCTCAAGGTAGTCAATTACCGCCTGGGGGGAAACCTCAAGGCAGTCAGTTACTGCTTGGGGGGCAACCTCAAGGTAAATTTTT
The DNA here is from genome assembly GCA_034641835.2 of Pinus albicaulis. Taxonomy (NCBI): domain Eukaryota; kingdom Viridiplantae; phylum Streptophyta; class Pinopsida; order Pinales; family Pinaceae; genus Pinus; species Pinus albicaulis. The sequence goes on from JAXQQM020070864.1 coordinate 70,295, forward strand.
CCTAGGACAAATTGTGGCACAATATTATTTTGGAGAACAACCTCGAGGACAGTACATACCTCAAGGTTATCAACCTTTAGGATAGTACATACCCCAAGGTCAACCCCAAACTTAATATTTTCCTCAAGGTCCTTATCAACCTCAAATTCAGTACGCGCCTCAGGGTTATCAACCTCAAGGTCAGTACCCACCTCAAGGTTTTCAACCACCTTCTGGTCAATCATTTGTACAAGGAGCTGGAAATTTACCACTTACTTATCAACCCTATGTTCAACCAGGCTATGGTCCTTATTTTCAACCTTCTACGAGACAATAATCCGGAATGAACATGGTGTGGGATCCATCCCAAATTCAATAGACTATGCAACCTAATGTGCGCTTTCCTAATCAACTCCGGATATCCTTTACTGGTCCAACCCAAAGAACCTATCTAGCCTATTGTTCAAATTCCTACACTGGTTCTCGGTTTCAAATACTCCGGCCCTAGTACACCTCGTACTCCGCCTCAAACCGTCGCAACATCCGTTCAACCGATAACATCTATTTCCTCGAGTCCGTAGCTCCGATTTCTCTATCCCTACATCCCGGCGGTAGTCCTCGCGAAGTCTCCGTGGCCCCGCCGCACCTTCACATGTACTTCAACCCGGCATGGCTCATGGGATGCAAGTTTGTACAAGTACGATTGTCAACACAATCAGCAGAATTCACATATCAACCGTACCAGGGACAATTGCAATTTGGTCCCTATACACAAAATCCAAACTATCAGTATCAACCATACCCTGGCTATACTTATCAACAGCCTCAACAACCCCAGTTCGGTACGATTAATCCTGGTTTTCCAGGAGGTTATACTATTCCTAACTAAATCCAATTCCGTGTTACCCCGGATATCCTCCTCCATGTAATGGTCTTATTACGCAAGGTTTTTCATGAATTTAACCATCGCTAACATTTGTTGTGGACAATTTTGTCACCCCTAGAGACAGTCTAGAGTTGCCATAGACCAGTGCCTAGGACATCTTAATATAGCAAGGAGCTCTTCATATAGCTTGGGTTGTCAATCCAAAAGCTCACTTACTATCTCTTGTTGAACAAGGAAATTAGATTAGAATGGGACCAATCTCTCTCAGAATCTGGTACAAGGATAAGAATAGTGTAGGAAAATCATGCAAAACTTCAATACAAAGGCATCAGATAGTTAAGAGACAGCTTACTGTAAAGAGGGCCAGTTCAAATAATATGCCACAGAAATCAAATATCAGAAAGTGGATGCAGTGAGAGGAATAACAAGGGAATACCAGTTGACATTAGAATGATACCCAGATATACAACAAAACCATGCATGGGCTTGCCAATTCAAGAATCCATACACAATCCTGGCATTTTAAAAGCAGCCTCCTAAAACAACTGATATAGCTGAAAATATGGAAGAGATGAACATGGAACAGTATATCATGACTAGGCCTATTTAAAGCGCTTGACTAATCCCAAAAAGGGCATCAACTAGGATGAATCCTTACTGCAAACTAGTGAGCCACTCGCATTCTAGAACATGATACAAGAAGATAAATAGCATGAAATGAGATATTGTATTAACACATAAAAGAAAATTACACACTGTGAGATACCAAAGACCAGAATCCTCATTACAGTTATAACTCCTCCTCACTGAGACCCTACGGGCTCTGAACCTTCATACAGAATTATTACAAAATGTATACAAAAACCTTTTCACTGCACCGTCTGCTGATAGAAATATGGAACCCTTCTAATGTCTTATTTCTGGGTTTTTATAGAGAAGATAGAGAATTCTAGAGAAAGAGGTAGATGGAGCACATTTAATGACCTAATTTGAACAAAATGGCGGAAAGGATTCGCGCCCACTCTATGAATGACTGAATATAAATGACTGTACTTTACAATCTGCCTCTAGAAATAAATGCTGAGGATGAAAATGTCTTCATGAAAAAGACACAAATAATAATATATACAATGTTCTGCCTCTTACTGAAAGAGGGAAAATCTGCTGCCACAAAACCCTGAGATAGCCTGCGATTTTGTACTGTACTCTTGACCTTTAACTTTGAATTTAAATCCTGGACCTTTAATGCAGGGCAAAGCATCCCTTGATTTTCTCTGGAGGGTTTTGTAGATTCATGTCTTTGTTTTCTTTAATGATGGTCATTTCACACACCTACCCTCGGCTTCTTCCTTAAATTTCGCCAGCAAAATATCATCCTTCGACATGCTCTTAACCTCTGCAACAGAGGCAACAAATTAAAGCGCCTTCTTGTTATCTTGAAACCTGCAAAACCCACAGATATATCAGAAAAGCCAGACTTAGAGGTAAGGAGCGTGGAGGTGGAGATGGTGATGACGTCGTGGACACGAACAGATGACAAGAACATGCAGGGTGGCAGGGGAAAGACAATGGAGACTTTGATTAAACAGACGGAGCGCAAATTTTCCACGTAGAACAGTTTGGACGTGAGAAATGAATAAAATGAAGGATATGAATGAAATCACACATATATACATATGGCGGGGAGGAATATTACGGACGCGCGAGGCGAGGACACATGGATGTACGAGGGGACGGGTGGCGAACCGACGTGGCAGCGGAGTCAACAGACGGGGAGACTGATTTCTGGGTCGTCGGATCCTGGAACTAGATCCACGGCTCGGAGGCGATGGGAGTAGTGCGGTGGTGGGCCATGGAACACAGCGGGCACATGTTAACAGGTGAGCAAGTTTAGAGAATATCCGTCGTTGGATGGAGATCAGTAGATCCAACGGCGCGGGTGAGTTCTGCTGCCCAACCTTTGTACAACCTTTAACGCGCGGAAAAGTGGTTTTGAAACGCCGTACGAAAGACGCGTGGCTCGTTTTCTATGGAATCGCTGGTGTCTGGTTAAAAATCGCCGACCCGTCCAAAGCTGTGCGGAATTAACCGCCGGTTTTCTGCGCGAGGGGGCCACCATGGATGCTTTAATTGAGGGCTGTCGATTGGGTTCGGATTCGATTTGGCCGCAATTGCGCCCGAAATCATTATGGTTAAGCCCTCCTCTCTGTGAGATTTTGCGCTCGGGACATAAGGACATATGGAAATTAACGCATGGGGGGCTAGGGTCTTAGGACTGGGCCCGATATTTAAATTATGGGTTTTTTAACTTTGGCCAAGCGTATTTTCTGAGCGGGGATGGCAATGTTAAGGGGGAGCATGGGGATTTTAAGCCACGGTGGAGGTTTAAAATGGATTCGAATGGGGCAGCAGGCCAAAATTCATAGGCAGGGGTAAATATGTACAACACCATTTATTGCAACTTTGGATTTACCTGATTTGACACGCCTTACGAATGATTCAATTTTCTATTATCCGTATTGGCCGCCAATGCCGCATAAGTTGCCCAGTGATATACCGAAATTCGAGGGTAAGTCAGGAGAGGATCCGTCAAATCATGTTATGACTTATCACCTCTGGTGTGCGTCTAGTTCAATAATTGATGATTCAATTCGCTTACGTCTTTTTCAACGAACTCTAATTGGTCTTGCTGCCAAATGGTATATTGAGTTACCACGAGGCTCTTTTAATAATTTCAATCAGTTAGCAATTGCTTTCTTAACTCATTTTTAGTTTCCTGTCAGATATGACAATGGCACGGAACTATTGACTTCGCTAAAGCAATCCACGTCCACGTATATTTCTGATCATATTCATGAATGGCGACGTAGAAGGCATTTAGTGAAAGTTTACATTCCGGATCAAATTTTGGCGGAATGGTTTGTTAAATCATTATTACCCAAAATCACTGAAGATGTAGCTAACGCAGGAGTTGTTACTGAGGAGCAAGTCATTGCTCAAGCTCAATATCACGACCTCGTTTACACGCAGTCAGGTACTTTACATGAAAAAATCCCCGATCTTCCAAAACAAGGTCAAATAACTGCAGCTCCTTCAAGGTCTCATGCTGCTGATGGTATGATTGGTATAGTTAATACTAAAAGCAAGAAGAAATCTTCAAAGAATTCTTCTCCTATAATAACTTTGCCTGATTCCCCAAAAGGAGAGTCTTCCGCTAAAATTTCTACCGACATTCATGTCGTAGAGACATCTATGGCCAAATCTAAATCTGGCAATAAAAAGAAGGGGAAGAATAAAAACAAAAAGAATTCAAAAGAAAAAACAGATAAAACTGAATCTAATGACGAAAAACACAAGCCTCGCTATCCTTGTTTCATTTGCGACAAGAATCATTTTACTAAAGAATGCCCACATTGATCGGAGGTTTCGAAATTCGTTAAAGGTTCTCAACAGCCTGCTGTCTTGAAGGATCCTTTTCCGACTCAAGACAGTAAGATGATTGGTTCCACCTCGAATGCCTCAGAAGAACCTATTATGATGATGTCTCATGTCAGGATTGCGACGCGATCGCAAGATTATGGTAGTAAAATTCCTGTTGGTGGTAAAGAAGTCGAATCTTCTAATTTAAACACATCAACTACACCTCCTCCCGTTTCTGATCCACTACAGAGTGAGAAACCCAATCCAGACTTAGTAATCAAACTGCCTGCTAAAGGTGCACTTCATAAATCAGCTTTCAATCCACATGGGAGAGCTGCTCAGAATTACAACATTGTTGAGGACTTAGCTATTTCCCCTTCAGCAATGTCGGCTTTGGAAGTGCTGCAATTGTTCCCAGAACAGCGTAAATTAATTTTTTCTGCTATAGGAGCTGTCGATATTCAGGATTCGAACCTTATAATCTTTGATTTAGAGAATATTACACCCCTCCTACCTCATCAAATGGCTTTCCAGATTCCAGTATTAGTAAAAAAGAGACCGATCTTTCATACTGTGATTGATGAAGGGGCTTCTACGTGTATTATGTCGATCCAGTGTTGGAAATCGCTTGGTTCTCCTACACTCAATCAGTCTCTGACAATTCTAAAGGCTTTTGATGGCCGACGGTTCCATCCTTTCAGTATTTTGTAGGATTTACCTATAGGGGTCGAAGGAAAAACCGTAAATCTAGATGTGGAGGTGGTTGATGCCCCTCTAAATTACAACCTTCTCCTGGGTCGTAGTTGGTCTTATGCTATGACTGCTGTTTTTTCATCGGTATTTCGTCTCATCAAGTTTCCACATCAAGGAAAGATCATTACAATAGAACAGTTAACTTATTTCTCATCCAATCCAGCCTCTACAGAAACTATCCAGCACATCGGTAAAATGGATATCCCTTACAAGGATGTTGGGGTAGGTTTGATTAAATATTCTAGTTTACTAGGAAATTTATCCTTTCCTCCTCCTAACGTATCACCTCCTATTGCAAATATTCATATGATTTCATCAAATACCATTACGTTTGATGATCCTTGGATCCTACCTTTCGATTCTGAGTTGGATTCATTTGATGCCGCAATGCCTTTGAGTCCCTTTGAAATTGCATATTAGGCTGTACAGTCGCTTTCCAATCCTTCTTCAACCGAAACTGATCCAATGAATGGGATCCATGAGGAATCACTTTCTATATCTAGCTCAGTCACAAAGACATTTCCCGATCTTGTTCATACTGATGAGCAAATTTGTGAACTTTTGTCTGTTGACGATTTACCATGGGAAGATCTACATCACCGACCTTCATTTTTACCTAAGCTAGATCATTTTGAAAATGATTTCGCTTCTATTTTTATTGTTGAATATGTCAAAGAACCGCAAAATAGATTGCAAAATCCTGATTCTGAGCTAAATTTGGAAAATATCTCTCGAACAATTCCAATTGACATTTCAGTCAAGCCAGGAATAATTCAAAACATTCATATAGGTGCTTGCTGTACGGAAGATGAAATTCAAACTTATAAAGCCCTATTTCAAGAATTCCGTTATGTGTTTGCTTGGGCATATGAGGAAATGCCAGGAATCGATCCGTCAATTGTTGTACATGAAATCAAGACTTACCCGGATGCCAAACTTGTCCGTCAATGTTTACGTCAGATACATCCGAGAAAAGCTGCTGCTATCAAAGCCGAATTTGAAAAATTACTTCATGCAGGTTTCATTTATCCAATTCCTTTAACTGATTGGGTATCAAATATTGTTCCTGTTAACAAAAAACAAGGAACGATAAGAGTATGTATCGACTATAGGGATATTAATCGAGCTTGTCCTAAAGACAATTATCCAACTCCCTATATCAAATAAACATACCATAAACATACTCCCTACTGATCAGCCAAAAACAACTTTCATTTTTCCATGGGGGACATTTGCTTATTGCAAACTACCCTTTGGATTGAAGAATGAGGGGGAAACTTTTCAAAGGGGTATGTCTTATGCATTTCATGTCATTAAGCACATTGTGCAGCCTTATCTCGATGATTTAATTGCTCATTCATCACGTAGGGCCGACCATCTCACTCATTTACAAGCTATCTTTATGAGATGTAGGCATTATCGAATTAGGCTAAATCCACACAAATGTGTTTTCTATGTAGAATCGGGTCGCTTACTGGGATTTGTTATTTCAAAAGTAGGCATTTGCGTTGATCCGTCGAAGGTCGAAGCTATTGTCAATCTACCTCCTCCTTTGACTCTGCGCCAACTCCAAAGTTTGCAAGGGAAAGAGAACTTTTTATGTTGGTTCATTCCTAACTACGCCGAGCTAAAAAAGGGTTTTAATAGGTTGTTAAAACAGAACGTTCCATTCTTTTAGGATGAGATTGCTAATCGATCTTTTGATGCACTCAAACACTCGTTGACCCATGCACCATTATTTCATCCTCCCAGTTACAACCGGGATTATTTTTTGTACCTCGCCGCTTCTCATTCCACCATTAGGATGGTTTTAGTTCAGGAAGATGAATTCAACAATGAACACGTGATTTACTATCTTAGTCGAAATATGCATCCGACTGAGATCAAATACACACATGTGGAGAAATTGGCCTTGGAAGCTATTCAAGCTGTCCAAATATTTCGACACTACATCTTATTATGCAAAACCACAGTAATTTCTGACTGTAACCCTATGATGTACATCTTGACCAAACAATTACTAGGGGGCAAGTATTCCAAATAGATAGTTATCCTGCAGGAATTTGACTTGGAATTTGAAAAATCCAAGGCAAATAAATATTTGGTTTTTTCCGAACTGATGTGTGATTTCCCCTCTACTGATATTGAAACTGTGGCGGAGCAACCCATTGCGGATGAATCCTTGTTTCTTATCAGTACACTTGATCCTTGGTATGGGGATATTATAGTTTATCTCCAAACCCAATATTTTCGGCCTAAAATATCACGATCTCAGCGACAGAAAATACGTTTCCAATCCCAACAATACAATATTATTGGTGATACGCTCTATCATCGTGGAGCGGATTTTGTTTTCTAACGCTATCTTACTCATGAAGAAGCTGAGAAGATTCTAAATGACTGCCATTCTGGAGCATGTGGCGGTCATATGTCTGGGTATGCCACAGCCCAAAATATATTGCGTGCTGGTTATTTTTGGCCGTCATTATTCAAAGATTGTATCTATGCAGTCCAGAAATGCCACAATTGTCAGGTCTTTGATCATAAAATGTGTGCACCATTCGCTCCTCTTCACCCTATAATTGCTATCGGTCCTTTCACAAAGTGGGGTATTGAATTTATTACTTGTAACCCTCACTCGGTCAGGTGGCATGCATATATTATCCTAGCGGTAGATTATTTTACTAAGTGGGCCGAGGTGATGCCTACATTTTCGGCAGACGGAAATACTGCTGCAACTTTCGTGTTCAATCATATAATTTCTAGATTCAGTGTTCCTCAAGCTATTATTACAGATCATGGAAGTCATTTTCGAAATATCATGATTACTGAATTGAAAAATCAACTTGGCCTGTGCCACGATAGTTCTACTCCTTATTACCCACAGGCTAATGGTCTGGTTGAAGCTATAAATAAAGTTTTAGTCACTATGATCAGATGAATTATTGGCATTCTTAAGTCGAATTGGCATTCCATGTTATTTTCAGCACTTTGGGCATATCAGACCTCAGTAAAAACATCAACTGGTTTCACTCCCTTTCAACTGGTTTATAGTTTGGAAGCTGTGTTGCCTATTGAATGCGAAATTCTGTCATTGAAATTAGCCATAGAATTACTCCCAGCTACGTTTGAAGAGGAGAAGCGTTTTTTGTACTTGGGTCAGCTAGATGAGAATCGACGAAATGCTGCATTAGCAAACGAGGCTCATGTTAAATGAATAAAGGCTTAGTACGATAGAAATGTTACCCCTCGTAATTTTTCAGAAGGAGACCTAGTCTTAGTGTACGATCAAGCCAACGATAAGCTAGGAGTTGGAAAATTTGTGCCCATGTGGCATGGTCCTTTCATTTTTAAGCGAAATCTAGCAAAAGGGGCCTATGAGCTGATATATTTCGATGGTGTCCCTTTAGATAAACCCAGAAATGGGCTTTATCTGAAGAGATATTATGCTTAAATTTGGTGTGGAGATTTTTGATTAGATTAGATTTCTTTACTGCTGGTGTGTCTTAGATTAGAAAAGCGTGCCTAGTTTAGAGTGTGTTTTTATCACTCTTCCTGCTTATCTAAGTTTTACTCTTGATATTTCAGATGTCGACATCTCTTCAAACCTACATTGGTTTTGATGATGGTGCTGGTCGTAGTACACAGAAAATTTCTTCCACAGCTTGGGTTATCTATTCACCCTCTGACAAGTTAGTATCCATGCATGGGGTAAGCCTTGGTCAAACAACGAATAACATTGCAGATTATAGTGCAGTGATTGAGTTATTATCTGAATCCATATCGTTTGGAATTCAGAGTTTGATTGTTAGGTTAGATTCTGAACTTGTTGTATTACAGCTTAACAGGGTTTATGCCATTAGAAATCCAGTGTTATTACGATTATTTTTAAGAGTTTGTCTCTTCGAATGTGAATTTGATTACATTGAATATCAACATATTCTAAGACATTTAAATACGTTAGCAAATACAGTTGCTTCTAGTATGATAAATCGACATTTGCAATAATAAAAACAGTAAATTAAACAACATTCAATAACATGTACACAGACAATTGGTAATAGTGATATATCATAGCATAGAAGTTTGTTTCAAAAATTTACATCGTCTTTGATCATAGGTTGAAAACACCTTATGATCAGCAAAAATGATAATACAAAAGGTCAAAAATATGAGTCTACAAAACAATCATCCTATCACTGATGATGATCACGATAAGAGACCATTGCCCGGGCCACCCTACAAAGGAACCTCCTAAAAGGTCTTGGGACACCAATCACATATCTTTGTAATCTGAGCGGAATATCATCTATGTTGGTCTCTGGAATGCTAGAGTCAGACACTCTAGGTGATGCTCTAAATGAGATAAGATCTCTGCTGATTGGCCTTCTGGGGCTAGTCCGGCTGCAGCTGGATGCCTTCTCTCATAAGGCTGGAGATGGAATGGTCGTCGTGGGCCCACATCTGCATTTAAAATTTTGATTATTAGTTTTGAGACGATTAAAACAAAAAAATTAGAACTAGAAATTGTTGAAAAATGATTTTTACCTGATTCATCCCATTATTCCCCTACTGGGAGAGCCATCTCTCGGTCGCTGCAAAAATATATCCCGGCGTATGGAAAGTCCTCTATAACAAAAATTTGGCATTCTAGCCAACGGAAATATGAAGAAGGAAATTGAACAACCTCGACACCCTCAGTATCGTGATGGGCCATTCAAGAAACCCAACGAACCATCCTAGGTTCTCGAGGTCGACCAGCATCAACAAGAATGTTCTGTGGAGCTAACATGGGGATCCTCTCTAGAGAAAAGGTGACTACAATGGATCCATATCCAAATTTGTTTAGCTTTCCATTCTTTTCTCTGGTTATTTGGCCTTTTACATTGGCCAACACAGCTTCGCGCCAGTTGAAAATGGTGCCTCGAAAATAGTCTACAACAATGCGCATCTGGGAACCAGTAGCCACATGCAACGCCGCGCTCCCACACAGTTTGGTGACAGTAAATGCAATAAATTTAAGCTTGGGATGGATGATAGTTTTTATGTCAATCCATTTGTCCCGGGGGTCTGCCTGATCATCACAAAACTCTAGTCGAAGACTAGCGACAGACTGGCCACCTGGCCTAGTCCCAAACAGAGAAATTTTTTCGCCCCTCTTGGAAAAACCAGTCAAAAAATAGATATCCTCCAGCTCAATCTCGAGCCGGTGGCCGCCAATAATAAAACACTGGTCCTGTACATTCCACCTGTTCACCAGCCACGTTAGGAGGTCTACCTGTGCCCTCATGCCCTGAATGGCCCAGAATTTATACAAACCACATGCTCTCAATGCCTGAATTGTAGGAAAATGATTCATTGCGGCATCATCTACGTATTCATGCTCACGTTCTCTCCAAACAAGCATCTTGTATGTCCTACAATGCATAAAAAGACATATTAGAACAAGATTTTTTGAAAATTTTTGGGTGTAATTTGAGAAATTTTAGTTTGAAATTTCATTGCGCGGGGTCCACACCTGAAGTTCATACATAGTGTGTAGATATGCATGGGCACTGTGGAACAGGTGCGGACCCAAGACTTTTTCCCATGTAGAAAAAAGTCGGGGTCCGCAGGGCCCGCGTGTTGCACCTGCGGACCCCCGCGGGCAATTTTTTGAACCTTTTTTTCCCTTAAAAATGAAATCTAAAGCCTAAAAATGAAATATAAATGGATGAAATGCAAGATAAGGAGGTTTTGGATTACCTAGAGCTGACGGTTCTCGATTTCATTGGACGGATTTTCCAGAATCTTCGCAGGAACTTTTTTACCCAAAAGCTCTTACTTTTCACTCTGAACACAAATGGTAAAAATGAAGTTAGAAAAGTCCTTTTTATAAGTTTTTTTGAATAAATTAATTTTTAATTTGTTTATTTTTCACTTTAAAAAGGTTATTTTTTAAAGCATTTTTATTTATCTTAAACATGTATGTGTAATGCTTCGAGTTTTTGTGCAGAAATTAGATTTTTCAGGAAAATTGATCGCTTTTCAACAAAGAGCATACTTTTATCACCTTTTCAGACTCTTTCAAAAATTTACGAAAAAGCGAAAACTTGGAGTTCTCTTTTAAGCTCTTTTCAGATCTCGAAAATTGAAAAGATTTCCGAGCACTTGATTATTCGAACTCGTTAAAATAAATGAATGATCGTCCCTTCAATATAAGTTTACCCCTTTTACGGACTGAAATGGACTATTTACGAAAAAGGTATACGTTGACTAAATACAGTCAATAGAGTTCTCTCTTGCATTATTTTATCCTTTTTCGGGCCCGAGAGACTAAATTTACGAAAAAGTACCCCCATGGAGTCTTCTTAAGTTTTTTCTTCTAACTCCCTAAAATTGAAAAAACACCAAGTTTCTCCTATACTGGACTCGTTAAAATTTAACAGTAAAGGACCTGTTCAATTTTAAACTGGAACGAACCACTCCTTCTTAGGGTTCGAATCTTAAACTAAGTTGGACTCATTCGAAGGATGAGCTTATAAACAAGCAAATGTTGTCCTCCTCAATCTTGTCAAAAATAAAGAGGTACTTGCCAGAAATGGTGGGGGAAAAGAGAGAAAAATGAACCTGTTTGTTGTATTTTGATTTTTCGAAAAGCCATTAACCACTCTTGAACACGATACTTTTGTTCACCTGGGTTGGGAAATCCTTTTCCTAACAGTTAATCAAACCATTTTGAAAGTCTTCAACCGGTTTCTGGGTATTAGCTTTGGGTCAATTTTTACCAGGCCATCTGCAGTGTCGTTATGTGTTCAAGAGGACAGTTCAAACAAACCATTTATCTGCAAAACATCTTTCATCGATTTTGACCATCCCTGAGTCAATCCTTGCCAATATATTTCTTCAAAACTTGATCTATGATTTCGTGTTGTGGGCTTGCCTACGACGGATCACTTCCTATCGATGAAAACTCATTATCTAGGAAGTTGATCTAGAAATCTTCAGTACCTTGAAATCTGCATGCCTTAATGGCAGGTTTCTCACCTTTGACGACAGGTTGTGTCATTGACCTTCGATCGAAAGATTCCATGACATGTTTGACTTCAGCTTATTCATTCACATTTCATGGTTTGTACTGAGTAATTTGAGAGCCATTGACATTACTGGTGATTACTCTCACACTTGTTAACGGTCTACATCATTGAATAGTAATCAAGTGGTTTCTACCATGTTCAACTTCGACACATTCATTCACATGGATAGAATCGTACTGGTTTGAGAAGCGGAAATCAAGACCCTGGATCTAGTTTCTACCATCCAGGTTGCGAGGAATTTTGTTATCATTTATACAGTAGACTATTCATAAACAGATGGCTGCATCCATACTGTGTCTACACATGTCTATATTGTTGATATATTCAAAATCACTCTTGTATCAGAACAGTTTAGATCAGTTTTCTACTTAGTTTTGATATGAGTATGGGAATGCCTACCTCAGCGATGATATGTTTACATATATATATTTTGCATTGAATGTTTTTACAGGTTCTGACTGGGGTATCCATAGGATAATCCTTGAAATGATAAAGTATTGCACTCTTCATATATGACAGAATTCAGCTTCATCTATTCTAGACTTTGCACTTAAGGGGGCAATCTGTTGCACTAAAAATTGTCATCTTGACATTCTGCTATTTTTATGAGCTCATTATCACTCATACTTCCTCCTTTGAAATTCTAACACATCAGTTCCTCATGTCAAGCCTTGAAAATAAGAGAAAAGTTCTTAAAAATCTCCTTAACTTTGGTATCACACTTTCTTTGTATCTTGCTTGCAGTCCCACACCTAATGTTCATGACTCCTGCGTACCTGAACACACTTTCTCTGTGTTATGGGTGCGGACCCCTATAAAAGATTAAAAAGGCGCAAGTAAACTCAAAAATCTCACTTTCAGTAAATTCTAGAAGCCTCTAGAAAGAATCTTGCGGTGGCAGAACCACTCTTTTGAGGTTCATGTATCCCTTACCTTATGGAGCTAACCCCTTGATGTGAGGAGCTTATCCCTTTGAAGGAAGATTCTATCCCTTTGTAGTTGGAACTGAAACCTCCTCTTTTGCACTATAAAAAGAGGCATTGCGTAGCCTCAAAGGGAGTTCAAGCTTTAGAATTATTTGAGGTTAAGTGCTGTTGGGATTCAGACTCATTTAACTGAGATTTTTGTGAGGAGAGATCACATACCTCTATCTGTCTTAGTCGGAAGAGTGTAAGGCTTTTCGGAGTAGAGGATATTCCTGCTTCGGACCCCGGGAATGCCTGTTAAACATCAAGGCTAAGGTTGTAAGGTTTTATTTCTTTCAAAGTTAATACAAATGAATTCATTTTTCTCAATAAGCTATTAATTAACTGTTTATTTCATGGATTCCTTGATCACCATGATGGGCATGATTTATAATATTTACTATACAGGTGCTATTTAATGTTTGATTGTTTGTGACTGCAAGTTTACAAAGATAACTCCTTCAAGTGCACGAGGGACAACAACTTCGAATAAGCATTGGATCTACGGTAAGACCTTAAAACCTTTATAGTATTCTTTTGTAAATTGCATATGTTTAGAGAAAGATAGGTTTATTTGGCTGTTTGTTGCTAGATTACCTTTTGGTACTAGGGAGATCTTGTCCACAAGATTGATTTATCCGCACAAC